>LOND01029233.1:3060-33697 GCA_014220965.1 Paragonimus kellicotti
TGACTGCTTACGCGTTGACGTAAAACACTGAACCATGAACCCGACTACTTTCTGGTAAATATGAGGTTTGGCAAAGTCAAGAGGCTTTCATTTCACGTCAGTCGTTTAAAACTCTTCATCGAATCTACATTACCTAATGCGTCGATTTACCAATACACATACGTTCCCGCACTAGACGTACCGTTTACCAGCTGGTTTTCTTGTCTCCTTGTCGAATGATTCTATCTTTCTGAGAACTCTTCAAAAAATCTACCACGTTATGGTGATATTCCCTGATGACCAATTCGTTGATTCTGTTGTTTCTCATAATTTCGTTTTATCTGAGCACTTTGCAACTAAAATCCTAGCTGACACACATCCGCCATTTTAAGTCAGACTTCCTTCAATGCATTTCACTACATCTAGAAACAAGCATGTATGTGTATGCACCCGGTCTTGACTTTTGTTATTTTCTACTTGGCACGATTTCTGCACAAAACCAGTCGTCTTATTTTTGAAATAATCACGAAAGTAAATCAATGGCTCTTCTCAATGGAAGTCAATTGTACCCGTTCACTGAATTTTCCATGAGTTCGATTATCACTATGCTCAGTGAATTGAGTGAACTTCATTCGTTGAAGACTTTAGTGTATGAGTGTTGAAAATTCACCTTCAAAGGGGCGTAAATTACACACGAAACATTGGCTCGACTTGATGTGCGCGGTTATTTAATCGTTTGAGCAACCACGTCTCTTTAGCATATTTACTGTCGAAATGAAAGTGGAAACCGGATTCTCAATAGTGGGTAAAAATCTTAAAAGATGTCCCCACGGAACACTGTAGTGCTCTTCATATCGCACGGCAACAAGCTGCAGGCAGTATAGAGATCAGCAGTTTTGTGTTCCCCAAACAGAAATGTAACGTCATCAGTTGCACTACCAGTAGATAAATGTAAATTTACTCTGCAGATAAATTAGACCACGCACTAAAAATATCCGCTAGTGTATTAAAACAAAATAGTTTTATGGACTGATTTACAACCCGGAATATGTTAGTAAGCAAACCACTATTTGGTTACAATGATGATGAAGGTTGTATCCATCCGCCTATCAGGACAGAGACAGTCGTCAATTAGTTGTCTCAGAACCGCGGACGCGATCACCCGGCATTAACCTAAATGGGATGGTCCTGTACGTACTCTCCTCATGATCTATTAGGTATGGGCACACAGAAGACACGTGCATCCGTGCATGGTTCATCAATCATGGTATGCTGATGTGTCTGTTTAAGTCTGATCAGACTGGGTTATCAGACCTTCCTGAATGGATAACCGATCCATAACCCACTTACGTGGCTGGTGATTCACAGTCTACCGTTTGACTACGTAGTCATTCCTAACTGATATGACATACTGTTCCCCCATGCATTCGTTCTCCTTGCTAAGATACATTACCACTGTTTGATCGTACGCAATTTCTACATTATTGAGACGACGCTTTTACCGGCATTCAGTCCGAAACAAGAATTCCCTGTCCATGATCAATCCATGCCTATGTACTCATCCTCTTACCTCTGCGCAGCGTTTATCACCAAGGATTATAATCCACAGTGGCTCAGGACTGATTTCACTAACAGCGATAACAGCGCAATCCTTGCGTATCTGGTTCCTCCTGACCAACGAACTAATCTCACTTGAAATTGTCTGCGCAGTCAGTGGATGACTGACCGACCACTCCCTGATTAGTCAGACAAAGGGTGCCCGCTATGCAACCATCGATTACTATATGATTGCGTAATCTAGTTTTTAGTCCACATCAGTAGTTTGTACATATCGGTTACCAAAGCCACAGGCCATAGCAACGACGTTCAAAACCCACCCAAAGTCCTGCCTCCAAATATGGAACTCTGAACCACTTATCACCAATGACAGTGACTCGTAATTTGGGTGGATGGACTATGAATGTTTGAAACTTGTGACATCGTTTTATTTTCATTCACTTGATGTTGCATAATCGTAAATCATTGTTCATTAATGTCCACTGAAAATAAATCGAAACGAGGCTCAAACGCAACTACTGCCAGACAAACAGGTAGCTTACTTCATCAGATGAGCTGGAGACCTGAACAGAAACCAACGACTTGTTGCACGTCGCCTCACCTAAGGCAGATTCAGAATCCGTCAAGAGAATGGGCGATTCTGCATGTGAGAGATCAAGTTCTACGACCGTGTGTGAAGAGCCGTTGTTGTTACGATCAGTGGTCCCCTCTAAATCCTCGTCAGAGTCAGCAACATCTTTTTCTTCATCTTCATCATCGATCCAGAAATCGAATTGCCGGGGACGAGCGGGGGTGATGGGGACAGGATGACTGGCTGGTGGAATTCGGACCAGAGGGTAGCAGGAAATATGAGATCGCGGGATGAGACCACGAGTCCCGTCCGCTTTTTCAGCTAACATCCATTCTGTTTCACCCACTGGTTCGCGGTCTACGATGGTTAAGGGTTCATTTGGGTAGACGGCTAATTCGTCTGGCTGTATATGGGCATCCACAGAACCGGGACCGGCTGCCTCCAAACCTCTCGGAAATAGGGCATAAACGCGACCAGATGCGGCAGACCCAATACGTTCCTGTTGGACACATAGACAAAGAAAATAATGAAGACACCGATTAGTGACGAGTACGTGAGAATATACGAGAAAATCAAACTTACAAAAACCTGGAGGCACCAGAACTATTTCACTGAAACGCACACAAACCAACAAGTCTAAAAACGAGACCCACGGTTGGTCGACTGAAAGTGATTTTCAATCATGATTACTAGAGGAGACAAACACAAGTTTTGAAACCATTCAATTTTCGAACGACCACAGAAAGTTGGGTTTCAAAGTTTTGGCTCCATATTTCTTTTGACACAATTAACATAAGAAACTATCCAAATTCAATGAAAACTGATCAAATCGTTTTGGGCGAGTTAAACCGGGGAATATCTACACACTCATGAAATAGAATAGCCAGAAAAGATTCGCATTCATAGAACAGTCAAAAGATCATCTTGACTATAGCTTTGAGTGATAAGTCAGCGTTTATGGTAAGAATGTTTCACACGTTTGGCCATCCGGTGTCGTTCTCACGCTTAACTTACGTGGGAGAAATCAACGGTGCACCTGCCTCATGCAAACGAGCTACAGCAAAACTAATCGTCCTACGACGATGGCATAACAAATAAAACTAGGGTATTCCGATGATATAAACGGAACGAATAAAAACGTTCACTCATCGACACAATATCCCATGATAGTGTAAGAGACGGGGTGTTGATTCACCCAACAGAAGTGTATATGTATTACCGCCAACCACACAATGGCTCACAAGAACAGCTGTGCAAAAGTTCTAACCGTATTCAAACCGATTCAGAACTTGAGGTGATAGACGTCACTACTTACACAACTGAACGCAGCTCGCACTGGCTGTCAAAAGTCGAACAGTCAAAGTAAGATTAGCGGTTTACATGAAGCACGCCAAATGCAGTGATTCGAGGATGAGATCTTGTCGTGTTCAGTGCGCAGGAACTAGAACACGGTTAACTGCACAGTTTTCGTACTGACATGAATAATCTCATATAGTTCAAAAAATTCGGATTAGATTTTAATGAACTTACAATCACTATGTGATCTTTCTACACTCACTGCTGTGGTGGACATTTAATCTAATTCGCCAAACTGAACAAAATGTATGTTGGTTTCCTATCGAATAAAATCAAGTTAAAATGCATCATTGAGCAAGAAAACAATTCACTATGCACACATTACTCGATAGAAAACATCAAGATCATTCTAGCAATGGTGGTTTCAACTCTGTGGAACCAGCTAGATTGCGAAAATACAGAGCTGACAATTTTTCACTACATACGTTTACATGTTCCTGTGTTCCCAATGTTAAACACAGTTAGCGGTACATATAGGGGGTAAATGTTTGCAACCAAAACAATGAGTAGTACATCCGTTGCTCTAGCAAAGTAGGCTAATCACTGAACCATTCGAAAGTTAATCCGATCCGACTCACAAAATAGATACTCTTCACATTCAGCCTCTTCGTCACCCTGATCACATTTTTCTAAAGGTGTTTCTTGATCAGACAGCGTACGTGCATGTAACGAAGCTCCATGTTCCACAAGTAATCGTGCGAGTGGCAAATTGGCGCATGAGGCTGCACAGTGCAGTGGTGTCCATCCGTCGGTGTCGCCTGCGTTGACATCCGCGCCAGCTGTGCGGACAAGGAATTCAGCGATCTCTGTGCGTCCAGCGCAAACCGCGTTATGAAGTGCAGTGATACCCTCATCGTTAGGTTCAGATACATCAGAGACCTGGTCAAAACCATAGAACAAGCACAACAATAACCACATATACGGATGACCAGAGGATTTCTGTTAGGTCTCCGTTGAAAGAGAACATGCGAGGAAAAAGTGTATTCGAGACTACAAGATGGTTACAGGCTACGAAAACTGACTGAGAGCCGATAAGTGTTGGTTAGCAAGGTGATGGCTGTAAACCTCTCCTAGGAAGGAAGCAGACAATTTCACCTACACACAAACAATATCGTGCGTAGAAAAGCTAAGATGGACAACCTAGAGCTATCGTGCTATCCGACAAGTTGCGGATAGGAAACAACCTTCAACAGAGATTAACAGACGAACAATGAGTTGCGCACGCCTAGGTAACGGGGACACCAATGATGGATTTACGGTTGGGGGTCGAGAACTTCACGACAAAATACTCGTTATCGGCCAGTAGTAAAACAATTGGCTGCCGTAAACGGAACACTAGCTTTCACGCTCAGATGGACTTTTCAGATAGTCTTTTTCATAAGGAAGCATTCAACTTTACCTTTTACTGGAGCACATCGGTAACGCATATCCTTACTAAAGTCTAGATTCTTTTCCGCACCATCGATTTTGCATTGAACATTGCAAAATTATCACACTCAGCCACATGCAATTGTCAATAACGATCACATTGCCCAATTTTTCCGAATGGGATACAGTGACCGCCCTGTTAATTCGATTCAATAATCGTGAGATAACAGCTTAGCAGTCAAACCGGAGTCAGTTATTTTACTCAGCCTACTGAGCTGTGACTATGATAGACGGCTTAAGCAAGAGTTGAAATCCCTGTAACATGTATAAATGATCACTCCCGATAAGAGTGGTGTTGTCGATAAAAAAAATCGTACACAACATTCTGTATGGATGCAAAATATGCAATCAAATGACAATGGTGTATAATGTATAATAATAAATGCCACTTGGTTGTACCTTGATACGACATTTGCCATGGTTACATCTACTTCACTATAGCGCACGTGCCTTGAAACAATTCCGCCGAAACATCGGCGGCAGCTATGATTGTATTGTGGACCAGGCTACTTGATTGAAGGCTTTCAAAGGGCAAATCCCAGGGCATCGAGGGTCATAGATAAAGGCACGAGTTACCTTTGCCAACCTGCGTCATCTGTGACGTCAAAAAGACGTTCGATTGTCGCTGAAAGGAAGGTATATAATGCTTGTGTGCGTTCTGTTTTGCTCCATGGTTCGGAAACATGGCCTGTTCGCATCTGGTAAGTCGCTGGGAATGAAGATGTGTGGGGCATTGATAATGCCTCTTGCTCAGTGAGGTCTCGTTCAGGTTCCCGAACGAGGTGTATTTGCAACGAGGATGTCAACAGACTTGCTGTGGTTGGCGATCGTTGCTCCCGCTAATTAGCCCGCGCCTAGTGGACCGATCGCTTGAGCAATACGTCCGTTTGTCGGCGCCTATTCCGGAACGTTCGGGATGCGCGATCAATTGGTCAACTACTCACGTTGCACAGCCTGCGATGGTTAGGTCACGTACTCCGTATGCCAGCTGAGCGTTTACCGTACCGGGCATTATATACTGAGACCACCAACAGTTGGGTGAAACCACATGGTGGTCAAGCAACAACGTGGTCACGAAATATGAAGACCCTGACTGCTCCACTGAGCAAAGTGGGTAGGTACCGCCTGACTGGCTGGGGAGCCTCGTGTTCATTCAAATCGCTGGCGGGAAACGCCGTCCGAGATGGCGGTGTGTCGCAGTCAATGGCGTACCTGCATCCATACCATTTCTAGTTCTTCCGCTTAGTCTTCTTTTATTAATTTTCAACCTTCTTAGTAACGTTTTCTTCTAGGATATTCCACGTCACTCATTGAGATTAGCGGTGGACGGAGCAACAGTAACTTATGGTCAGCCTCTTGTTTGCTAGGATGATGATAATGCTGAAAAAATGCGACAGTGCCTTTATTGACTAAAACTGTATCTCACACTACACCACCGTATACTTTCTAGGACAGATAAAAAAAATAAAAATGGTTGTTACTCATCACGGTAATAGTTTTCAGGTCAGTCCAATCGCGGACATAATACACAGCAAATCAATTAGCACCAGTTTCAGCTAGGAGGCTGGATGTGAATACCAACAAATGTAACTGCAAAGTGACCTTATATTTACATAGCCTGCGGGCGTTGTTTAAATGTACAGATACCTAAACGTCCGCACAATTTAAACGGATTGTTCCGTCCAATCACAATGCACGTTCCATTACATCGAATCCCGATTAGTAGATAGGCGACTACCAAACCCGTGCATGAACGCCGCAAACTGACTGATTCACAGTTGACCTGGATGCGCAGTGTCGGATCATCGCCATCAAGTACACGAGAGCACACAACTTTTCGAGTCACAGCACAGCCCCGTTCGCGGTGAACTGATCGAACGAGATTACAAACAAGCACAACCCGCACACAAAATTGGTGAGCCTGCAAACACGGGGCCGCTATCCTTGACATTCGAGCGATTAACACATGCACACAAAGACACACAGGTTCAACAAATATCATCAGGATAGGGTGTTGAGATCCAATCAAGACCAAAGCCACTGGTCCCCGTGTGCGTGGCGTCATCTCAACAGACGACATGCAGCGTGTATGTCAACCAACGACTCTAACCGCCGCAACCGAGTGGAGCAGCAAACAAAATATGCGACGCAATCGGTTGGAAACCGGTGAAAATCGATGCAAACCAATAGACAGATGTGCACGTGTCAAACGTTTGAGATGCACTGTACTTACAAGATGGCTGGCACAATGAACGTGTTCAATTAATGCCACATGACACTGGCCGACGAGTCGTTGCGAATCAAATAAGATAATCTTGGATCAATGGCAAGGCGAGTTGAAAACACCCTGAACAGAAAGGTTTTGTCAGAGACGGACAACTTATTAATTCGGAGAGAGGTAAGAACAGAAGGCAGACATTCACAACCTGGAATGTTTGAAAACGGATACGTAATATTGTAAAAAGATAGAGAATAACATTTACTGTTGAGGCTCGTTCAAAACAGATAATTAGACACGGTTCACAATGGAAGTCGAAAGAAGTTTGCAAATAGTTACCTGTTACAAAAAAGACAATATGTTGCAAGTTAACATAAACAGTCTCCCATGTGCGTTATGCAACGAAGAACGGAAGACGATAGTGTACGTAATGCGAAAACCACAACGAACGAGAGACTATTTGACTCAGCCAATTTTACGTTACGTTTCATTAAGTGGAGCTCAGACTTTCCGTGGGAGACGTTTTGCCTGAAGACGTGTGAATCACTTGACACGTGGGAATTTGGGAAAATCTTGCGACCCGTTTTGATTTTTGAGTTGTGACACAATCTGTTCGTTTTGAAACCAACATTTCAACCGTTCAAGAAAATTGTTTCTTGTATTCCATTCAAAAATAAAGAAACCATACAAGATTTCTGGCGAACAGCATACGAATGTACGGGGCGGTCAAGTTGATTCTTCGACACGACTATGAATACGATCTGATTACTCCCGAGAACCCTGAAAAGTTGAAGAGACTGTGACAACCAAAATTCATACCGGATGATTGTGTTGCACTGATTCGGAAATTTGAAGTCGCAATATTGCTTCAAGATTGACAGCGACCAGCAAAATGTGACAATGGTGGGAGACCTGAAAATTACCTACATCTAGCTCTAGCAACTGTTGAGATTGAAGCTCCCGGCCCGCAAAAACAACGTACACTTCGGCGACAGATGTGTTCTATGAGTCCTCCATGAACTGCCTGCCGAGGAAAATGTTGTCGTGTTGGTTTAGCTCGAAAATCAAATTTAGACGAGGACGACAAGTCCAACAAGTTTACCTGACGCGTCAGTGCGGGTGAGACACGGGCATACACGTATATCCTGTTAGGTAAGGCTGAGAGACTAAAATGAACAAAAGCCAGAACGCCACCGCCGAAGAAATTCAGGCGCCAAAAATCATCCGAAAAGGCTATGAAAGCACTTTTCCTCAGAAAAGGATACTACTGCTGTGGAAGACCAAAAAGAAGGACAGACTGACATCTGCTTAGGCATATCTCAAGCAGTCGTTTTCACTTACTACTCATACAGAGCAGCAGACGTGATCAAATACTTTTCGAACACTAAAATCTCACAGGAGTAAGCGCCATTTCTTATTTTAACAAAAAGTCGTTCAGTAAAGCAAGATATTTATTGTTCAACTAGCACGTTCTCACGTCAATTACGCGCTCGCGTTTATGAATCAAAATTCCGGTCTACAGTGCAGCGACAGTTTACACTTAACCTCATGTGCACCTCTGCCAGGCACTGTGCGTGTCGCTGACGCTTTCTAACGTGGAGTTTTGTTCGCTATTTCTCGCCCGTTGACCCGATTTCGTTGACTGATGACTCGTCTGGTCGTTCGTGTTGTCCGTAATCCATCCGTTAAGGGTTTTGATCAGATCTCACCATTGCTTCGCATATTCCATTGCATGTTGGAGTAATCGCGCTTCCAATTTGGACACCCATCACACTACGGTGAAGTCCAGTCTCACGAAAGAGAACTTTGGTTTTTGGTTGAGAAACAAACAGTGGAAACACAGACACTCAGAATGATAACTGGATTTGAGCAGATTAACAAGCAGGGCAATGTGACTAATTCGGCCTTCAAATGGTGGTTCTGCTGGGAAAGTAGGCGGCTTCTGAGTGCAAGACAATCTCAATGCCGTCCTCTGACCCCTACTGAGATGTGTTGTATTGTCTTTTAAAGGAAGCCTGATTTCTCGTGAGGTAGCTAAGCCAGTGTTGGGACATATGGTCATGGTATATCAAATTGTTGATCGAAAATTTAATGTGTACATGGAACACTTTTATTTGCTTGACGCAGAAGTTCAGCCTGCTGGTCGAGACAGTCCTCAGAGCTCTATGTATTTAATGGAAAAGATAGGCTATGACGGATTAAAACTCAATTAGCTGTCAGTTTTCCAGCTTGAAATGGACGATAGCCGCCCAGTGAGGTGAGATGATCCCGCCCACTGTCTGAGGCAACTTAAGAACTTTTACCAACGGGAATTAGGTTGGGATCCCAATCCGTAACCGACGATTTCTTGTATTGCTTTTGTCGTTGAAAGAGGGACACTGGAGTGACATCATCGAGACACAAGGCTGCTCGGTATTCCGGAATACCCAACCTCGAAAGCTACCCACTCGATCTCCACAGGGTAGCAGAGCAATACATCCGTCATGAGCTTAGCTGCAAGAGCTGTCAGATGAACCGTAGGTCCAGTACCAAACTGTAATGGAGCTCTACCAGATATTTTATCACGTTTACATCTCAGTCTATTTACCGCCCGAAAAATCGCATACGAAAGTGGGGCCGTTTGTGCACGATCGTGGTACTGGATATGTAGCTTAACAAACATACAATAACTGGGTTTTCAGGAGATCACATGCTTCGTGTTGTGGTAATGAAACATGTGCCGCGTCATAGCATCGTCAGAGGGGCTGCCTAACGCTTTACAAGAAACCCGATGGTCAGGCATGAATCCACAGCGCTTTGGTCACATTGGGGCCTGTAATTCACGACTGTTCCTTCACCAGACAAGCCCATTTATTTCGCAATCACTCCTCGCAGGAATGTCATTCCTAACCAATAACATGGAGACGCGCTCGCTAGCAGTTAGTTAGCCTCTACCATAAGACAACAGTGAATATGAACTATTAGCCCTTTTACCGGAAACAGGAGCTATTTAACTGCAGCTTATAATCTGGAGAAAAAGTAAATTGCAGTATATTGTCCATTTGAGGACGCCGTTGGTTGTTCTGGCAGATATGCTGTATATTGTTCGCCTCTAAGCCTACTAAATTTGCTTTGATCCGAAATAATATGTAAAAGGATAATTGAGTCGTTATCAGATTTGCTTATGTCATCAAAGAGCGCTTAAAATTTCCGAATATGTCTACGCTAGAAAACTGTTGTGTGCTGTGACTGATTGCGTTGGACTTGAACTGTTCCCGAAATCAGTTAGAAACTGATCAGAGCTGGTTAGTTTGGTTGAATGGATTACCAACCTGAAACTTAATGACCAACTGGCCATCATTAAGGAGAAGGTAACAGAAGGTACTTTCTAGTAATACCATGCTGAAGACAGTATAGACTAGAACAGTTAGGAAGGTAACTATGGGCTATTTTTCTAAACAAAATCGTAACCAACTTGTACTTTTGTTCACTGGGAACATTTTGCATCTAACTCAGAAGTACTGCAGAAATAGATAACGTAAACAAGAATGAATATCACTATGGGAAAGTCCACCATATTAAGAGGATGAGAGACCAAAACCCCGAAATTTAGGTTATGCTGTCCTTACTCGCTCTTACTTCACAACAAGGCTGGAACACAGCTGTGGCAAATTTTTAAAACGGGTCACATTCAGTCACATGTTGATTATTAGAACTGGTGATATGAATTTCCCCTCATTCAATGCAGCACATTTACGATGGGGTAACAAAAACTTGTCAAATGCCAATCAATAGATCGGGTTAGGAACATACACGTGAACGGAAGTACACAAGCGCATTTCAAACCATATGTGCGGTAAGCAAAATGGTTATTTTTCACCTTCGAGAGAGCTGCAAACAAACAGTTTGCCCGGTAAACCGGTTACGGACACAAACACAATGATTCGTTCCACGTCCATGATAAGCAATCAAGAATAAACCGAAGACGGCAGTGAAATAACCCTTCAGCACATGTAAAGCAGCGGTATGCTGACAGGCAGATTGTTAGACGTCTAGACAAATGGACCGCGGAGAAAGAAAAAAAAAAGAAAATCCCTGGAGGGGAGTCAGCTAAGGTAGACCCTTTTTGTAGAAGCAGATCAAGAATAAACAAGCATAGGTAACGAAGCCAACAATATGTAGAATAAGCACAGAGGAAATGCAAACTAACAGTAAAAGAGAGCTGGATGCACAAACGAACACATACACGTGTTGAAAAGTGATAGGACCAAAGGACAAACTGAGTATTTTCTTACTCAATGAATACTACACACTTAAATAACAGACATCCGGAAAATTATGCTCCACCTTCCAACTGAAGCTTATTATGTTGCAGACCGTGAAACAGGATAAAATGTATCGCACTGGGAAGCGGACAACTTAACCTAACTGCAGAAGGAGAATGCAATCAGAATTACACCCAATCGTTATCATTACAAAAATAAATCGATAAGGCAGAACCACCAGTAAAGTTTGCGGGCTCTAATCGGGAAAAGTTGGCCAAAAAACACGCTACTGAAACACCACTACTGCTACCAGTCACCTCTGAATAACCGCAAAATACTGTCGTTATTAACAATAAGAATCAATTTGCTTTTCTACCATCTGTAGCCCGTCCATCGCATTTGGTAGCAAACAAACCGCAATCGTTCAGCAACCTACCCGGTTAACGAAGATGCGAGCCTCAGACCATCGAGGTATATCCAGCAGAAACAACAGATTATACTAGTCCATTCTGAAAACGCACTAGCGAACTACACTGTTGCTTATGTGGTGCATGTGCAACGCGATGAAGACAGTATAGACTGAAAACGAAGTCATTGGAGACCATCCGCACGAAGCAGATAAAATTTTATAGTTATACAGAAGGATTATGCTTAGTGGAGTGTTGTACACTCCTCCAAACAATTAAAGGCTGATGTCAACACCCATGAAACAGGTGGCGAACATCCACAAAGGATATCAGGTCCTGAGCATTCGGCAACGTGTCTCACCAAACAATCTATGACAACTGATGAAACTACTCACTTTCAACGTGCTACCAACGATAGTGAACGCAAGCACAGGTTTACACTGCTCATGTTGCGGTAACCTCGGAGTGCTATAGGCAGCACCACTTGTTTGTCATTATTCGACCAGAATAGGTGTAATGTTATATATATATATATATATATATATATATATATATATATATAATGACCACTGCAGTGCTAAGAAAATTTACTCGACCACCTAATGTGATAACAACAAGCGACTTTAAAAACCTTGTCATTTATACATTAACTCAGAACATGCCAACCCGATCCCATCCCATCAGATTCTCATAAATTAACTAATTGTAAAACCATGATGAAGTTTTTTTTTAAATATTAGAACACGCCTATGCTTATAGGACTTGCAACTGACGATCACATGCGGGGTTGCATAGGAGTACTTTGTCATAGACGTAAACAGCAGATTAAACCGACCATACCAAGAATTGTTGGTAAATAAAAAACAACAGTAGTATCTTAGAACAATGTGTACGTCTTCTTACGTTGCCTTCCACTGTGTATCACAGTGGAACCTTATTGGGTATTAGCCCGGACTGTCGGGCTAAAATGACTGGCCCGGAAAGGTTTCCTGAACAAAAATCACCTCCCTATGAAAACCATTTTTGTGATTCCCCGGAGGATTCCCCACCAAAACAGACATGATCACCTCCATAAGGTCTGTATCAAAAAACGAAAATCAAAGTCTGAGCGGAAATAAGCAATCTAGATCTGTTAGTCAAAGGAAAAACAGCGTCGTGTTTTGACTGGGTTATTCTTTAGAAGTGCTCAGGGCTTTGAACTACGCAATTCGGTCGCGTAAGTTCGATACACGTTTAAACAAATCGATTTAACCACTACTTCTTACAAATAAATTCAACATGGCAGCTGATCGTCATTTTGATTGGTCGGCGTCGATCGACCTCAGTTACGTTCATAACAATCTATGTGTGACCTTTTACCGACTGAACGTTCTCGTTCCATCGAAGCCATTGGTACCGTGATGTCAGTTGTCCGAAAACAGTTCATCCAGACTAAATGCGAAAATGCACGGCTGCAACGCGGTTTGCAGAGCGGCACTGATAGCAAGATAGACACAGTAGAACTTGGCATTAACAAACACAAGTAGGGCGATATTAGGCTCGATTTGGTCAGTTCATGAACGGTTACACACACGTGACAAGGAGGGAGAATTCACACTGGCAGATAAAGCTGTGTTCATGAGACCTGTAACTCCTTATACGTCATCTCATCGGCCAAATGTACCAATGTTGATGTATTCAACTGACTCAATTATGATAATTGCCAGATAGAGCAGAGATAAGGTTGATGAACCATATTAACCGAGTCATCGCGGCCTCAGAATTTTTGTTCCCACCCAGCTGTAGTTTCTGTGGCAAAATTAATCGCATATGTCCGCGCGATATCTTTCGACCTGTACTGCATAGGTTTGATTTCGATGGCGTTAATGTACTTTGTCAGGATAAGTCTATCGTGAAGTTGTCTCCGAGGGAAATTCCGAGTGGCCTGAGCATAGTTCACCAACTACCGACAAAGATATGGTATCTGGACTAACGTAAACGGCTCGGTTGCTAGCACTCTATATTCTGACAGTCGACAGCTCTTCGAAACATGCAGCTTAACCCACATGACCCAATGCTTGATGGACTACACATATCGTAACGTTGAGCATGTCAATCAATGAAAACAATTTTGTTTTACTGGAGATGACAGATACCGGTGAAGAACGTGAATCAGCCAAGTCCAAATCGGCTGGACTAAATGTCAACATGTGCCAGCAAGGAGCAGAATGAGCTGGGGATTCCACTGAACAACGGTGTCAACAGTAAGAGCAGCAGATTTAGCAATCGCCAAAGTCGCTACGATTAGGTAGGTAAGAGTTTGGTTTTCAAATGTCAACTGAAAGTGAGCTCATGTGAAATGGCCGAAAAAGTCGACGGGGCAATTGTTGACGACAAAACCTGGTCATTCGAATTCCAGAACAACACGATATCAATGTGCGTCTGTCCTCGGGTAAACCCACCAGTGTTTTGCAAGTTGTTATTGAGAAATGGATAAACAGGTCATAAATCCTAAAAGCCGGAGACTGGAAAATATTTTCAACTGCCACGAAAGCGTATTGTTCTACTGAGCACTACCAAACAGGGGTTTGGTTACAAAAACGGAAGCAAAACCACGGACTAAAGTGCTCAACAGAAAGACTGACAGTTGTGCAGTGCTACATGTAAGAAACAGAAATTTATAGGGATTGGATAAAGTACAGGGCCCTACTGCTTCAAGCGAAGGCACGCCACAGGGAGTACAGTATCCAACAAACAGTAGGATGGGAATGATGTATGAACTGTCCCATTAGTAGTAGAAAGACCCCAACAACAACAAAAAACGAGGAAACAATGGGGAATTGTGATACTAGTGGACAAACACATCTGTCACACAAGGGCTGATTTTCATAACATCAAGCTTCTTTTCTTCTCACTAAATACACCAAACAAGTTGCCAGTTCTGGATGCTGGACTTATAAGGGTATTCAGAACAGCAAACAGAAAGTGTTCTGAAGCTTCTTTGCACATGGAACTTTCAGAAAACTGCAACAGAAAGGCATGTGGAAGGGTTTTCGAAGAAGATATCCTAAATAAATATTTCAGAGGCTGCATCATTCGGAATACGTTTCGGACCGATTGAACATCCTTAATTTCAGGACAACTTACGAGCAATCGGTAATTAGTTTTCCTGGTAACGGTTAACTCCGGACATAGAAGCTTTTCCAGCCCAAATGAACCAGTTACAAATTTGGTGGCATTTACAGCAGATTGGACGTAAACAACTAAACAAAGCAGAAGGTAACAGGTTATGAACGAAGTGATTATAGCCGGTGGTTACTGCTGGTTTCAAATGGTTAATTAAAGTACATCATAAACACGTGAACAGTTAGACAGAAATGGAATTGGTGTATTGTGCCCGAGAGATCGGTCAAATGGTCAATTGTTTTTGAAAGAAAATAGATACGGAAGTAAAAATCTTGATATGGTGAGATTGTCGTCTCGTCCAGCCAGTAATACAAGTCAGTTTGATCGATACCAGACCGTACAGATAGCGATCGTTGGAACAATCAAAAACGTAATCAACAGCAAAACAACACTCAAGAGCAGAATTCTGATTTGCACGTGCAAACAAACGGTGAGCGATACACGGAAAAACATGCACCATACAGTGAAACCAGATCAGTATCGAAATCTTTCACGCTGTCTCCCAGACCTTGTCACACATTATCACGGTTTTCATACGATTTATCAATGAGTCTGCTAATACCGTCGGTCTTCAACAGGTTGACATTCTGGGCCAAATTTGCTAAGTGAATGCTTTAACACACTTCTGCGAATACCATCGATTCAGACATGTACGTGCATACACAAACATAACTCCAAACCAACTGAGGACTGTCTAGTGACTCTCCTTGAGTGATTATGGACATCGAGTGAATCGCACACCTGGTTTTCATCAGACAAACCCTAATGGCCAATTTGAGCAGAGATAACTTTCACGACGTCAACGATGTGATGATCATGAAACGAAATACGGATACAGAATTGTACACGGTAGGGGTATATGTGCACGATCTTCAAAGACTTAACATGCATGACGCAATACAGCAAGAATAAACAAGACGACCTGGACGAGATACGACTACATCAGACGGATTAACGAGACCAATGTGATGGATTGGCTTCACGTTTGCCATGTTGAGTGGCATTCGATAGGGATGTCCGATCTGCCACCTACTCCTCAACTTTGTGAAAGACGATATTCTGAAGGAAACATTCAGAGATGTCGAGCACCATGCTGAATCGGTTAAGTGATATGACAGATCTGTATGGCGAACAGCTTGCAGCTTTAAAGTGTAGTGTTGCTACAAGATTGGGTTGTCATTGACCCTATCCTCGTTACTTCAGACAGGCCACTGGAGACTGTTGATGTTCCCATCTACTTCGGTAGTACCACCTACTCAGCTCGTAATATTGTTAACGAGGTTTCCACGGAAATGGTGAAAGCACATAGTGCATTGGGTAAATTCCGTTTATTATTATTCTGTTTATTACTCCCCTACTTCGTGGATCGTTGACAGAACCAACAGTAGCCTAAGCCATACTACACACCGATACGGCTCAACGTTAAAAATAATGGCAATGCTGTCAAGGTTATTTTAATCGATTCACCAAATGGGGATACGATCGTTGCATGGGCAATGAGTAGTGGCGATCAATTGAATTCGTTCACTTTATGTTCTGTTTGCCGAACAGTTCACTGCTCGACAAGAAAGCTGGTAAGACCAAGAGTTCATGTATGTGTATGCTTAAATGCATGTATCCATCTAGGATTGAAAAGGACTCACCACTGTGTGCGTCACAAGGATGAAAGTGCTCTACACGTCTGTGGTACGGTAGAGTGCTCATTCTGACGAAAATAGTAATTGTGGAATACGTACATTAGCCGAACAGAACGAATGCCAAAAGCCAGAATCAGCAAACACACGTCACGTGAGTACGAACATATTAGCGCACCTGATGGCGAGTGATGCTCACTGAAGACGAAATATGACATCACCTATCACAAGGCAATTACCAATCGCATGTCACAAATACAGTATTGAATAATCGTTTATTATTCTGACGATTAATTAAAAACTCATACATTCAGGAATGCTTCAGACTACTACTGGTCAGCCACTGGTAGCAACTGCGATGCATCTAAACTTCTTGTTTTCACATCAACCACGATAGAAGATAGCGTGAAATGAATCCAGCTGGTAATTTGAACCTTCTGATTACCTCAACAAAATTGCAAGACTAACGAAAAAGAGAACGTCAAAACGTGTATTGTCGCGAAGCGTTTCATGTACACACTTGTGATCGCCAGAAAAATGTACGAATGCAAGTGACACCACTCGTGACATTTGAAAACGACTGAACTAGCAAATATGCGGAGTGTAACCGGATATCGCACATTATCTGTACGGCTATAATATTGATGTTAGGTTGACAAGCCTTGACAGAAGGAAACGAAAAGTCTTTTAATCTTGACTTGTTGATGTTAGAAACATCAAGTTAGGTGGGTGAACATTTATCATATTGCAGGCACGATCGAAGTATCACAACTCACGACAGCCATGACGGGTTTCTGTCAGCATCCCAACAGTAAGATTCGCACTCAAATTCCATAATACGAACGTGACTGTAGAAACCAAACGCAAATACTATGAATGCTCCAGTGGCTAAGCATCAAAACCCAACTCAGAAAGCGAAGGTGAAGACTCCATTTGGTGTGATCAAACAAGCAGCACGATCAATGTATGCTTTCGTTCCCTGATCTACAGACGCGCAAGCCACTGCGGGCAAATAAAACAGGCATATGACCTAAATTAACCTGTTAAACTCAAACTGTTTACGTGTTCCAGGCCCGCTTCAGATACACGTTTGCAACCATTAAAAAGTGGACAAAACGATACGGAGAAGGAAAATAAGGCGCAAATTATACATAGGATATGTTAACCTACTGTCTGCAAACGACGAGAACTTAGCAGAATCGATCACATATTGAACTTTGACATAACTGAATCAATTCAAGTGTAAGTCCAGCTATAACACAAAGAATGGTGTAATGTTCATTGTGTATAAGAGACAGAAGTCAGACTGATGCTTGTACTAATGTATCCACACCTGTTCACCTTTAGACTAATTTCATTAGTATGACCTTTAATATGTAATTGCCATCGTTCGACAATAAATTTGCTTGTTAAATATTCACGCAAATGATATTGTTAACAGGTTGCTCTAGGAAATAGACACAAGTTATAACTCGATCGCGACATTTTCCTAAGCATGCGAGAATTACATTCCAGTTTGAGCCCACATTTTTCTGCCCATCTCATTAATTACACACATTTCGATCAGTGAACAAAAGACACACGTTGCAACGCGGAACGTGAAATATATGCCCTGAGTTGGAGGATTCCGAAAGGCGATCTTTTCAATTTCAAATACACGACGATGAGTGAATGAAAAAAGACGGGGATGATAAAACGGACGAATATAAACATCTCTAAAGTGTGGCAGCGTAAGTAGTACGCGCTTATTGGCGTAAAATCTACAGACTCTAAGGTGTAAAAGCCAGAAATACCTCGTAAATGGTTAACTGTATGCTAATTTCAGCATCCGTTAGTCATAGATGCGTGGGGAAGATTCACCGAGAATAGATGTCTGGCGCGCGGTGACAATCATGAAACTAATTCCTGTGCTTACGGAGGATTTTCCACAATAAACACTACCTGTTCAAAAACACTAACAAAACGTATCAAGGTTGACAAACCAAAATGATGTTCAACGTAGTTCCTGAAGATCTCCAAAACAGTTACACTCATTTACAGACTTCACAGAGTTTAAACTAAACGAAAAAACAACTCACAAATAGACTAGCAGCTTCGTATAACAGCTTTGACAATGAAAAATCAGTTTTGACAACATACTGGTAGGTTGTGATTGACGTATAGGAATTATTGGTCATAATACAGCATGAAAAACTGAAACTCACGATTGTATATGGGGAAAAAATCGACCATAATCGCCAGACGTTACAACCAAACCACGCGATTACAACAGGAAGCGTATCACATCGTGGAAACTCACCTGTGAAGCCGCTTTTTTAACCAGCTCGAGATCTCCTTCCAGAGCAGCATCTAACAACAACGCTAAGGGATGAAAACGGACCGAATAGGAGCGATAATGTATGCCAGAAGACGACGGTGATTGAGCTGTAGCGACGGAGTCAGTGACACGGCTAATACCTCTAGTGTCCGAATCGGAGGTTTTCAGCGACTTGCGAAGAATGGACTTCAAATAACGAGCCGGTCCGTCAACTAACAGGATAAGACAGCATGAAAACGATATAGCAAACAAATCAACCTGTGTGAGTTTGCACGCTTTCTAACTAAGATTATTGAATTCAGCGACGATCAGAAAACAGAAAATGTTTGAAGAAAGGTTTTCAGATGTGTAACAGAATAGACTCAATACAAAAGAAAACGAAACAATCGACCAGTAAAAAAAACTGCACAGCGTCAGGCGCATCTGAAAATTAGCCGGCTTGATAACGGACACCGGCTCATATACATAGGAGTCGAGTTAGTTGGACGTTGGGTAGACGTGGGATATGTAGGTGGGTGATCGGAAGGTCTTTCAAAGTCACATAGGGATAAAATGAACAAAAGTGTAGATTGATGACGGAAACAGAAAAATACCAAAACCAATCGAGCAGCGATTAATTATCACAACGCTCTCGACTATCTATAATAAAAATTTATAGCTCAAAAGCAATACTAAATAAACCTTGTTAAGACAATACAGGACTTGAACAGAAACGTGAACACTGGATTGGCAGATCAGTACGTTTGTTTGTAATGAGGTACAAATCAGTGGAACCTTACCCGAGGTGTTACTCAAGCTCGCATCCGTCCCGTGTCCTTCGTCTACCACACAAATAGCATCCGCTGGTGCTCGGATCGAAGATATGATCGTACCGACCTCGGGAATTGAACGCGCATGCTTCTCCGAATGACCAGTGTCGTCCGATCCACCTAGTCCACTATCTACATCACCACCACCACCACTCTGTTTGACCTCTTCATCCAACGGACTTTGGGTGGAGTCCATTGTCTGACGTAAACTGGTCATCGTAGTAGTAGTTGTGGTTGTCACAGTAGTGGCTTGTTCGATACCAACAAGCTCCAAAGATGACGACGATGAGGATGAAATGGAATCTATCGGGGATACTGATTGCACACGTTTGAAAGACTCGTCTGGGGAAGGGTGATCTAATTCACTCCGTAATGCGTTAGGATCACGAGTTAGCTGGGATTGTGAATCACCCATTGCCAGTAGTAGGGAATTTTCGGACTCTGACTGATCAGCAGTGGGAGAGCGAGAAGAAGAAGCATGTTTGGCCGCCATGCGTTCAACATTGGCACGATAGATTTCGCTCGCAGTCCTTTTATATTTTTCAACGCTATCTCTACAAATACGACGCATATAGGTATCGTTAATGACAGCGCGTGACGCGTAACGAGGTGGAGTTTTGATACGCGGGAACGAATGAGTTGTGTTCGCGGTTGTGAGCGTATTGTCTGAACCACAAGCGTGCCCATTGGCACTGGCCGCGTACAGCAGCATACGAAGTGAGGATCGGCGACTTGTCGGTGGACTGCTAGCCCGAGCCAGAACAGCGCTGAAATCGGAGCTGGAATTCGGAGGTTTGATTGGCGGGTTTTCACTACCTTTGACAGATGATATGGGTAAGTGCTGACGCGGTAGGGGCCTATTCCAATAACAGAAGCAAGGAATCTGTTTTTGATTAAGGAGACACTGACAGACTATATTACCTAACGAAACTGTGACAGGACTCGTTAGAACGCTCAGTGGTCGGCTGCTTAGGACTGAAACATACCACAGGAAGATTGTCAAATACAAATGACCTAGGAATCTGAATCAATGATTAAGAATCCCCAAGGGGGGGGCAATAAGTAACTTTTTATGACTTCGGGTGCATTTTCAAACTGGCACTATGGTTCGCCTCACAATATAACCATAGTGAAATACGACGAAAACGAAATCAGCAATAAAACTGAGACAGGAGTGTTCCTCAAGGTGCCATATAAAAAACAAAGCAAAAACCGACAACGAAGCAGTCAAACTGAAGGAAACGGATGCGATAACGGACTGTTGGGATATAGATAAGTGAAAACCAAAAAAGCACATGGAGTTCACTAGGAGAGGCATGTGAATACAAGAATTCTTGTATTGGTTCGATCGTGCAAATGACTGAAGAATTTAACTGAAGTAACACTATAGTGAAAAAGTTCATTTCTCATGTGTTGTCTTCAGATCAAATGGAACACAACAAGGAGGAAAATGGTAGGGAAGAGAGGACTGAGAGACACGTGCTATAGTGTGAAACCAAAATCATTTTCAAACTGGGGAAATAAGTCCGACGGACGGATAAGAGGAAAGGTGGGAACGTTCTGAATGAGAAGACCACCTCTAAATCCGGAAGACCTAAGAACTAAAACTGACTACTGGTCGAAGCTTGAGTACTTGGGCGCGTAAAAACAATAACCTTAGTCAAATTTACACTATACGGTTTATCTACTATTCCAAGAATGGCATACCGTTACGTCTGATAGGGAGCAACGGTTTTTGTCACGTAGACGATAACGCAAAAGCTGACTACCCTAACATTAGCAAAGCCAGCTTGACAAAACTTTACATTTAGGGAGGGAAAGTAGCTAGACAAAATACTGGTCTTCCTTGACATATTACTCTGTAAACATTCGGACGATTCACCTAATCGTGAAATGCATAAGAAGTGGGATGTACGGTGTTCCCAATTCCATATATCCGTACCAACGAATCGGAAACGGAATTTATCGAGAATCCCATTCCATTGAACTAACGATACTGTAGACCCATAGCTGGAGCTGTTACCCAGCGCAACGATGAAGTCGCAAGTATGCCGCTGACTAGAAGACTCTACGAGAACCTGAGAACCACCCTTGAAGCTGCAAAGCTAACAATATCGATCATATCTGAGCCAGTCCTACGTCAACAGTTTAAACACATAGAACCCAACAGTGTTGGCTCATTTCGCATGTAACTGTGGAGTAGGATATACTGCCCTAACAACAAGGAACTTTCCGGCCGGAATACGCGAACGTCGCCCGGCTTGCCAGAGGACAGAGCAACAGCATAGAACCTTCAGCACAATTTTAGTCAACTTATTCGACTCTGACCACAGAATCAGTATAGGTCTAACTTTGAAATCCATATATTGCACCACCAGTGCTCACACTAGAAATGGAAAATGTTACATCTTGAAGCTGCGCAGACTATTGGAATTCAGTTACGTAGCTCGAGAATATGTGTGTGAATGTCTTTTTGTCCAAGCGTTCAAGATGCCCCGACGTGCAGTAGCTGTTGTAGTAACTAATTCCATAAACCCAAAATGATTTTAGCTTCGTATTGTACTAAGGATCATCCACTGCTTTTGGCTATAACATCCATGTTTATTGTATTGTATATGGCCTGAAGATGACACACCGAAGACGAGCTCGTTCACAACGTTTTAATTTCCGATGAATATAAGAGTATCGGCTAGTAACACGAAGCAGACTTTCGATTTGTATATGAAACAAAGGACTTGTTGCCATACATATTCGGTCACATGAACAAAACATTCCAAATTAACTGAATGCATGACAGTCGGTATCGTCAACGTTGAAAAAACTCGGGCGATGAAACTAAACCATCTGAACTCCGCTGTTTTATCGCTCTAAGGAAGTAATGAATAGAACAAACATGTATCCGCAGAATAAACGCGTTTGGTGGACGCCTGATAAGGATGTTAACTGAATGCTGTGTTGTGGAACATAAGTGATAACTGGCAATTCGTGATACGAAAAATTCAAGGAACGTTGTAGTCCGTTTAATTACGCGTCATTCACGTAGAAGAAGAACGTTTAACAAACTTTGAGTGGAACCGTTAACGGTTTTGCTTAGTTCAACGGATTCACTAAGATGACAAACCGAAAACCGAAATGCGAAATCTAGTGACGGCTGAACTCGATTTCACTACAACGATGAAGGTTGGGTTGTACAGGGAGACATACAGAAATATGCAAAAAACAACCCGAATTAGGGAGCAGCTTAGCCGACACACGCCTTAAAAAATCAAAACTGGTTTGTGCAGATACAACTGTGAACTTGAGTGCAAAGAAAAGTGCTCCGTTGATGCTCAAAGCGTTGTCTAACCAACGCCGAACTAAACTGCCTCACAGACTGATCAAACATGTGATCTAAAGCAATTAAATTGTTCGTCCATTCCTATAGATATCGGAATGGCAAGCGGTAGGCATTAACCTAATGACGGGATTACATAAACATAGACTCGTCATTCAGCCAGTATCGAAAATATTGAAAGGTACACGGTTCAAGTTAAAACGATATGCGCATTCGACAAATCGGTACACGAAACAACGAAAGTGTTGTATGACCAGCCCCAACATTCCTTGAAGCCGGCTACGCATACAGCTTATGTATAAATGAATGAGATCATGGCAACTCAATGGCGAAGACTCCCGATTACCACGAGACTATGTACTCGAGAGGGGTTGTTCCGATTGCTCTTATCGAATGATTGGCTTTTGTACAGTTGTTAATAGCAGCTACTTCACATCTGTTATTTTGTCTGGTTAAGGTCACAGTTTCCACGCCTCCAAGATTCTCTGTTGTGCGATATACAACATCATATATGGACTTGAACTTTCTCCTGCTGCCAAACCTAGACGGGAGCTGGTCTTCAGTTGTTCGCCGGGCTTGGCATATAGGTTGCACACGTTTCACCACCAAACGAGGTGACAATCAGTGCGTAAGATCTTGAGCGTATAGAACCGAGCGTTGTGGTGGGTGAATATCAGTGAATGACCATCATTATATACGATGTTGGAATGACTGTTTGACCACAAATGTGATTGGTTATTTTCCGTTGTTGACCATTGATCTGAAGTCCGAGTGTTTGTATTCGGTCTCACCAGTTGACCTTGAAGCCGAATGGTTGTATAATGTTTCTTTGCTTCCTTGGTGTGACTTCCACCGGGTTAGCTATATCTTCTTTCAAACTTCTGTGTCATCGCTTGTTTGCTGTTGAAACTTGACCGCCGAGTTGATGTGTTCATTCATTGAGTTGAAAGTTGGTATATGGTCGTGTCTGCATCGGCGTTTCTTTAATTCCCTTCCCCGCAAGATTTTGTAGATTTGGTCCGATTCAATGTGCTCGTTTATTGAAGTGGTTGACGAATACTAGGTTGCCAACAATACTGTTGCGTGTTTGGTGTTCGCTTGAGCAATAACTTCAGCGGAGTTCGTACTAAACTTGCGTCTGATTTGGTCCTCGTGAACAGAGATCGATGAGAAGTGGTCATGTCTCTTGACGATTAGTTAGTATTCATGAAGTCACGTAGAGAGCTTTCGCAGTCAGTGCACTAGATTTTGTATATTTCGTTTCTTTCTTCCAGTTGATTTGAGTTGTTCTCTTGGTTTTGACAATATTTTGCGCACGGCTGCTGTTGGTTTGTGTGTTACTGTCATATCATGTGATCATAAGAGTTTTGCAGTCATTTCTGACATGCTTTGATGTACGGTAGAGTGACCCGTTTCGTTGATTGCTTCGTGGAGTTCGAGTTTTTGTTCTTTGGCAACAGGCTGCGTCTGACGACACTGTTATCGGCAATTGTTCAAAAGCCATAGTTTGTACAAATAAAGATAGAGACATTGCACTAAGCTCGATGGGCTAACATCGAAAGTATTAGAGGCAACCGGATATATGAAATAAGTGCACATGAATAACACAAACATAAGTGGGACAGTTTTACCCGGTCGAAAACGAACCTATGAGCTTCTGGTATTGAGGTATGTTACGGACTTACACCGAATCTTCTTCCCACCGTGGTTAAGCAGGTGTTTCCCGCCACAAACTTGTGATGTAGCACCCTGGTCGGTAGATTTGGAACCACCCACTGAGACTGAGGTTCGCAATTGCCTTTCGGCTCTCAATCGTAATAGGGCTGCGCAATTGCCTTTCGGCTCTCAATCGTAATAGGGCTGCTGGCCCAGATGATCTCGTGCCGGCACTTTTCAAAGAAGGTGGAGAGGCGTTAGTAGAGGCATTGACTCAGTTGTTTCAACTTGTGTGGACGACGGAGACCATCCCTCCGTGCTGGGGTCACTCGATAATAGTTCCCATATTTAAGAAAGGAGCCCGGGGCTCTTGCGAAAACCATAGAGGGATTAGTTTGACCCCAGTCATTTCAAGGGTTCTAGCATCAATTATACTTCGTCGACTCACTGCAGTTCGGGAAGTAAACATTAGGGAAGAACAGGCAGGGTTTCGCCCTGGGCGGGTTGTATAGATCACATTTTTACCCTTCGTCAAATTCTGGAGCAGCGTCATGTGTACCGCCGGCCAACAATCGCCGTATTCCTCGACTATAAAGGTGCGTTTGATTCGGTGGACCGATCTACACTTTTAGAGTCGCTTAAACGTAGGGGTGTACCGACTAAGTATGTGAACATACTGTCGGCGCTTTATTCCCATACCTCAGCTCAGGTTAGGGTTTACGGTGAACTGTCTGAGTTTCAGCACCAGGAGCGGCGTACGTCAAGGCTGTCCCCTTTCGCCATTTTTGTTCAATTTCGTCATAGACGAAATAATGGAGGACTGTCTGCGGCACTCAAATGATGCCGGCGTGGACCTCCTACCTGGTGAAAGACTGACTGATCTTGATTATGCTGACGATAAGGTATTGACAACTTTCAAGCGGCACAAACAACACTGGACGCTATTTCGCGTTCTGCTAAGTACTTCGGAATGCGCTTTGCAGCCTCAAAATGCAAAGTTTCTGCAAGATTGTTGTGATCACGTAGATTTAATGTTAGATAATGAAGTCATGGAGATTGTTGACCGGTTTGTATACCTGGGAAGCTGCATCAGCGGCGGAGGTGTAGGGAATGAAATAGAAGCGCGTATTTCCAAGGCTAGGGCGGTGTTCGCTAATCTGAGACACCTATGGCGACAGAGAGGTATTTCCCTAAGCTTAAGGGTCGCGTATATCAGACAACAGTGAGGGCTGTATTACTTTACGGCAGCGAAACGTGGCCGCTCAGGGTAGAGGACGTGAACCGTCTTCAGGTATTTGACCACCGATGTCTGCGTTCGATCGCTCGTATCGGGTGGCACCAGCGAGTAAGCAACGAGGAGGTTAGGAAGCGGGTGTTTGGCACTGATTGTCAAACGAGTTCTTTTGTTCAGTCGCTACATTTGCACAGACTTAGATGGTTAGGTCATGTACTAAGGATGCCAGCTAGTCGTTTGCCACACCGAGCACTGTTTGCCGACGCTGCGGCCGACTGGCGCGAGGTGGACAGATGATGACCTGGCGTAGACAAATGAAATCGTTCACGAAGGGTTGGTCACTGTAGATCGGGTTCGTCTCCCGGGCTGGGGCCCTCGCGACTCACAGAGTCGGTGGCTTGAGACGTTAGGTGAGATGGCGGCTAATCGAGCTCAGTGGCGTGAATGTTGTCGTTGTTTGGCCGAGTTGTCTGTGAAGTGAGTGCACTTAATGACGCGGGCAGTGAAAGCCGTAAGGAAGCTGTCTTGCTGATGACGCCTTACTTTCACTTACAGCTCGGTTGTTTGTTTGCAAGGTGTAGGCGCCTTGATGTTGTATGTTTGAATATAGACGTAGCTATTTTTAGTAGTTAGGTCCACTTCCCCTCCCCTCCTCTTTTTCTTCTTTCTTCCTATATAAGTTTTTTTCTTTTCCTTTGTTCTTCGTGGTTGTGTGGCAGTCAAGCATCAGTGTGAACCGCTGTATTGTGAAAAGACAACACGTTTGAATTTTTATCCCAGTGTCAGAAGCGCAACCAACAGATGAACCATCACGTTCCAACGTACCGAATCGTTCTAATGCCAACCCCGCATGTGCTTTCCCTTTTATTGCCAGCGTACTTGCTTGCTACTCACACTGGTTCTTTGTTTCCACTATCAAAGGTCATTTATCCTTGAAATTCACGGCCGTATTTCTTGTATTAACTGATTTAGTACGAAAACAGGAACCTGGTAGCTTAGTTCACTGGCTTGGTGCACCAGATTATCGTGATCAAGTACACGACTTTTGCTGATCTAGCTGCAAAAGGTATGAGAATGATCCGAAAAATGTGTTAAAGTAGTTTTCTACCTTCACAATGCAAGAGGACATACCGTTTGCATGTGAACTGGATATAACCGGACTATCCAAAGCCAAGAAAGTTTCCAAGTGATTGGTTGAGGATGTCGTCAATATTGAGCTAACTCGGCCACATAAACCATAAGTAACTGTCAACGGGAAAGCTACAAGGTAAAATGAGCACAAAACATTAAATCTGTCCGCATAGCAAAACCAATACTCACTGTAATTTAGAACCCTGATCGGCTGAAGATGGCATAAAAGTTGCACTAGATTTGTGCGTACGAATGAGTGAGGAATCAGACATTTTTGATTCAGGTGTTTGGGTCGCCATACGTCGGGACTGCGATGTGGCAGCGCTGTGACTGAGCGCTAGACATACTTGACGATCCAGACGATCTGCCTCCAAAAGCCCGTCACGCCAACGTTTTTTATCCTGAGCACAATCAAACCAGAATAGAGAGAAACGGACATATCCACACAAAGTAAGCATAACAGAGGAGAGAAGAGAACTCTTAAAACCATAGTGTTACACCAATTTCTTGTAACTCATTTCCAACTGGTTAAGAAACATTTACCGATATGAGTATGAACAAAGATGTCGCAAGTTTGAATGTTAGTGCATGTGCACAGGTAACGCGCACGTGTGAATGACTATTTGTCAGATGACCTGACAAGAAAGTCTAGGTACTCATCAGCAGATTTATCTATTCCATCAGGCTAATCAGTGGTGAACATCGAGAACAATAGCATTCGGTGGACACCGTAAACAAGTGTTCTGGTCTACTGATAGGACACTTAATCCTTCACATTCCTTCCCAGGTTGTCCTGAAATAGGGTTGATCAGAAACAACACTACCAGTCAAATAACAGCACATATTTCATAACCAAGCCGATTCCTATATGGGTAAACAGTGTGATATTGCCACGATGGAAGGGATAAACCACAGATAAAGAAGATGCATTAATAATGTTGGTCGGGCAACCTGATCATTACTCACAAGCGAAAGTGGTTGAGCGTTCACATATGATAATTCGGTCGTGCCTAATGTGAGGTCAATGGCGCAGTGGTCAACACGGTTGCCTCATGAAAGCGTGGCCGGAGTTCTAGTCCCGGCAGTGGCAAGGATATGCACTACTGACGAGCTCTAATGAGAGCGAAACTCGAGTCTAGTGCTTCTTTTCGAAAGGGGCCGACTGGAAAGTCTATGGGAATGCGACAGCTGCGATCAATTGTGGGTGATGTTCAACTTGAAATTAACCAAATCCCCGACTACTCATCAGTAATGTTGAATGGCGTCCATTTCCATCCACATAGTTCGAAAGTCAACAATTGTTTTCGAGCGTCAAAAAGTTATTGTGATCAAGGGTACATAACATGTACAGAAGAAATATGTTGTCACGAGATCCACAGTGCGTTCAGATGGCCCAAGCTTAGGATAATGTGCGACCCTGAGCGAAATTCGAGCCATTTTGTGACAGTCACGAATGCATGGAGGTGTGCAAACAAGAGTTCGCGCTATAACGCAAGTCCAGATTTTATTCAAACAACACAACGGACGGTCAGAATGTACTGTACTGAAGTATCAGTCGATCGGATACAACTGTACAAACGTACGTAGAAAACGGTCCCCCGCTCAAACCTGCCATCGTTGCCACCTGATTACCATAAGCTAACAAGTAGAGGCGCAAAGGACAAACACTAACCAACATCTATTATGATATCCAAACTGTCTGCCTATTTTTTTATCGAACGTAACTCCAAACAATTACAGGCACATGATGACAGCGACGCGAAGGAATGTACAGGCCTATACGTGGGTCGATCTCGCTATCGAGATTTTGGTTGTTCAGATATCTTTATGAACGTGGATACGTTGGATATTATGTAGTGCACCTTTTGTACTATCCGGATCAACCATTTCGTCGACTAAAATGGCTATGGCACGTTTTACACATGCCTTTTCAGCGACTATCGACTTGCCCCTTATCTGTGCTCTCTTGATGTGGTTGATAAAAACAACACGATGGACAGAGCATGACTTAACAAATGACAATGAATAAATGAGCATAAATGTCGTTTGTCGTTGGTTCTATCCGGCTTTACGGTCATGATTAATAAGATATAATTTGATAATCAATCAGAAGTTGTCACAGCTTCCGCACTACCCTAGACTTTTCACCGGTCCCATACGAAATAAAGCAATACATCGGAATTCAGCTTTTCCTACAATCCGTCAGTAGTTTAAATGTATGCCAGGATCAAGATTTGAACTCCGATCAGGTTTTCCTGAGACAACTGTGTTGACTAGGGCGTAACTAAACTTATATCAGGTATGATCGAGTTATCTTACACAAAATACTCAACCACATTTCTCAAAAGGCCATTGCGCAGCCTGGACATTACTCACAAGTGGACGTTGCATACGATGTCAGTTGTGTTCAATATGCTGTTCATCTCATGACAGTGTGGCCGGGATTCATAAGTCGGCAGTGGCACTGATGATTTCTAACAAGGGCAAAAGTCGAGTATGGCGCTTCTTTTCGAAGGGTATTGTCTGAAAACTGTGTGCGATCAATTACAATGTTCCAATTCCAATATTGTTTTCGTAAAAGAACCATGGTTCACGATTTTCAATAGGTCACAAGCGTTTTGATTGGTCCATTCACTCCTCGACCTTGCCTTAAACAATTCGGTTGCTTAGATAGGACACGCTTTCAAACAACATTAATTATCGCCTCTTACGAACAAATTCAACGTAGAAGCTGATCTCCGTTTACAATTGGTTGGCGCCGATTGACCGTAACTTCACTTGCAACACCTTACGCGTGAGTCCTGATTGGTTAAACGTTTTCCAATCAGGAAACCGCTCCAATCCAGTTTCATTACAGCGGGAGTTCTGTGATGTTTGCTGGCATGACCTTTTACTAACGCTGTACACTACATGAAAAAGTTTCAAAAATTGCGAAACACGAAAACAAAGATCGGCAGATGAACATGTGGTGCAAAGTTTACAAATATGTTATTTCCTTCGGTCATACGGTTATCCCACGTCCTTCCGATTCCGCCCAAAAGATTTTTGTTAGCCATTTTAGATTCATGATTTTGAGTTAGAGCTCACCATACCTGTATACAATTAGTAGTAATAAGAGTAACACGAAAGACGACAACGGGGCAGACAGTGTATGACGTGGGCCCGTGGGTAGAACAACTTGATGTGGAAATTCGGTTACACAACTTCCTCGCTGAGGATTAGCTGTAGCTAGATTTGCTGTCATAAATGATGTGAGCGTGAAGTTGACAGAGAATCACTATGAAAAATGAATTTCTTTAACTCTAAGTCAATCTTATGTTTTCCTTATCCGGAGAGTGCAAATATTACAATAAATGGGAGAGTACATGAGTGATAGCAGTAACCGAATAAAAACAAATTAAACATCACACGGTTGGGTAATCAGAAAAGACAAGTGGCATACACGTTCTGTCGAGAATGGCAACTGAACTGACAGTAGATCCAGCGGCTTCTCCAAATCAGAGCCGTCAGTGAAGACGGTCATCTCGGTGGTCTTTAGCGCTTGCGAACGATGCGAACGAGTCTTTGAGCTGTTTGTCAGGCAAGCTTGGCACATGC
>LOND01029233.1:33797-56395 GCA_014220965.1 Paragonimus kellicotti
ACAAAAGACGTTGGGTATCTTCCATGCGTTTGCGTAATGTCTCCAGCTCAAGTTCCTTTGAGGAAAGCAACCGAGCCAAATTGTCAATTTCTCTCGCTAAAAGTTTTAATAAAAGACGTTTATTTCAGACAAACAAAAAATAATGGAGATATACTGAATTATGTTAAGCGATATCCAAGAGATAAGAAACTCAACAGGTTGTTCGCCAACATAGGCAAAACAACTAACGACAGGACATATTGACTTCCAATGCCATAGTGACATTCTAAACGTTGAGTCTGCGGAATATCATTATTAGTCACGGCAGTCCAAACGAATACCCCATCAACCAGTAGCGTCGATTTGAACACTCACCGAAAATCAATCATAGACTCGCAATCAATCATATACTTATAGAAGTCGTGATTTTCTCAAAATAAATTTGAAAAAGGCCAATGATAAAAGACGCAGAATGTCTACTACGTAATACTTCGTTCACATGTCGTCTGCTGCTACGACGAAATTAATGCAGTTACTGAATAGCGAGCAGGCTTGGCAACTGCGGTGAGAAATGCGGGTTTGAGTGAACCATATTGGTGCCGTAATAATAAGGTAACATGTGAATGAAACTGAAAGTAAGGCAAGTAAGGAAAGAAACAGACAATAGGATTGCGTTAACAGATTAGACGGTTGTCAAGAGTTAGGCGAGGGATTCAGAGATAACTGGATATGGACTCCATTGTTCAAAAGCTGAAACGGGAATTGTAAAGGTGACAGAAGAGAAAACCTGAAACACAAACGCAGTTTTCAGGGGGTTGGGTGCAGGGAGGCACAATAAAACAAGAAGGGTTCGTCGGACAAGTAAGACCAGATTTGTTCGACGAATAGCAATAGCCCCTGCAAAACTACGGCCTTTGCGATGTATTTGGACGACAGATGAATCGAGAAGCGTCGGCATCCGTAACTCTTAAAAGTTACGTGCTCATCAATGCGGATCCCCGGGTGCTTTGATGTTGTGCCAAAGTACTTGCATCCGCAAATACAAAAGATATTGTATGTTCTACTATTGGCCGTTTCCAAATGTAGACTTAGTGTTTTGAAATTTCCAGTGCAACACAGTCACATAATTCAAACTGACCTCACCATCATATGGGATGTTGACAATCAGCGATTTACAGAAAGAATGTTAATCAAGATGTACCGTGGACCAATAAGGTATCATAAGGAACGATTGCGAACAAACGTCCACACCTACTAAGGAGTAGTTGCACAGAGACCAGTGAAAAAGTAAGCGCTCTTTTTTTACCACAGTTCAGCTGAGCACAACTGAAGTAGCGCTTATAAGACTGCAGATTTCACCACGGACAAGGCCGATGGAAGAAGACATTTTCAAAGGAAGTACCGCACTGCAATCAATTTACGCCCCCACGGAGACCATACACGCAATCACTGTTTCATTTTCTCTCAATGCTGTGTCATTTCATTTGTTATGATCAGGAGAGATAAGCAGCTCGAGATAGTCATAGAACACGATGCAAAGCTGGAAACAGATGTAGAAAACATGCGTAGACTTTAATCGCATTAAGAAAACAGCGTAGTCCTAACCAAGGAAGGATATATAGGGTTAATGTGTTGAGACAATTTTGCGAATAAAAATCTGCTAGAAAAATCTTGATAACTAACGTCTTCACACCACAAATGTGGCATTTTCAAAAACGACTGGGATTCCGGCGAACTTCCTAGCATAAGAAATGTGAGGAAACCGTGCCTGTATAAGGTTGGACAAATCACGTGATGTCTACGTTTAATCTACAAGTTCAAAACCCGTACCCCATCAATTTGTTCAATGTATAACTGCGTAACTCAAACCCGAAACGTTTGGCTTCAGTGAAGCCTAACTGTACAAACATCGAAGACCGGCTCCGTGGGCTCAAAAATTGCCGTATCTCTTGCTTGATGGTTAGATTCTGATCCTAAACACATTACCTGTTCAATTGTAAACCATTAGCATCATAGCCGAACGGTTGGATCGACTGTTTTAAGTAAGCGGCTGAAGAGGTTAAATGAAATGTCGACATCACGAAACATATATCTTTTCTTTGTTTTAATGAAGTTCAAATTCACCAGAATCACAACCAGTCAGTAGCAGATTTGCTCGATAAAGCAAAACATTTTGTGAACTATTTCAATAATGAAATGACCGGCTAAATAAATACCAATACGAAAGCCGACGAGAATTATCCCGTTATTATTCGGGTGTGTGTGTGTGAGCAGAAGCAGATTTTTCAGCCTCTGAGGCAAGCATAGCTACTCACCTAGGGAAAAAGTTTGATCCCGCCACCACCTATCAACAATAACTATACGAAGCGCATTTTCGTTGTGTGGTTAATTACGACAGAATCGTGTTCGTTACCTATCCAGCGAATCTCTCTCTCTCTTAGGCGTATTTCAATCAAAAACCTCCTGCATCTCAATTACTTTCATGATTGTGCCAGTCGAAAATGAAAACGTAGAAAACAAAATTATGTTTCCAGGACATTCATTTTCGGAATAACAGACCAGATGCGATTGGGCAACGAATTCGTATCCTTCCGTGGTGTTCGTCCTAATTCCAAAAAATTCGAGATCAACCGGAAAGGCCAAATCACTCGTCAATTTACTGACAGTTTATTAACAAAATTGGACTTCAACACTCTCGTATGGAAGCGTGGTGCCTATCAAACGATATATAAGCACAGTTTTCGGCAATTAAGCAAGATTCGTCTCTTATTGTGCCAATCCCATGGACATATCATCCCAGTGGAGTACGGAGGTATGAAAAGAGGACACAGATATGGACAAGAGGCGATTAGTTTGGTTCACTTCCCATCTCATGCACGCACTCACATACACACACACAGGACATTAAAATTAAGCGGTACAGAATGAATACCAGTGTCCAACTTGAACACAAAACAATAATGGATCGATCGACCAATACTAGGTAGTTAAGGGCGTTGACAATAAATCAATCAGATTGGAAGGGAGTAAACAATGATGCATAATGGTGGGTTAGGCATAAAGATCATCGGCAACGAAAAAAGAATAGAAATGAATGAAAAGCGTGTCACGCTACTGAATTAAGTTTGCCCAGTGACAAACAGTAGCTAACCCAGCGAGATAACTAAATGACGAATGCTAAGTATGTGTAAGGGAAAACCCTAAGTCACTTGAAAGGGTGATAAGGTGGGACAGAAAACGGTAAAAGCTATCAAACAGATTTGGTAGTGAACAGGTGATCGAACGAATGAAACCTAGTTAGCCTAAAGTGCCAGTGAACACATAGAAATGAAAACGCTTCGAGTGGGAAAAGTGACACCATTCGAAATGCACTTAAATGATGTACATCCTAGTGCGTACGGATTTAGCTACATATATGAGTGTATTTCGTTAGATTGCTACAAACAAAACCAACTGAAGAGCACCGATGTAGTCAAGATTTTGCGCAACAGAATACCTACAGGATAAACTGGACCGAAATGGTCAGTGTCCGAAATTCTATTCAATCAATACCACGAACATTCAGTAGTTACAGAAACGCAACAAAGTGAGCGTCGGTTAACCCGCATCACATACCGATATGTTCATTGGTTAGACGCGTCTGTTCTGTCTGCCCTCTGAAACTACGCAACTTGTGCAACCGCATCTCTTGGTCATGGCTGAGTTCACATCCTGGAACTGGCAACTAGACAGACATAAGTAAAAAAAACATGGACGACAGTTGAGAGACGCGCAGCGACAAAACGAAAATGTCATACTCAAATGATAGTGGTGGTAGTAGCAAATCCAGTCGAGTAACGAAAAGTGACATGGTGATTTACTCAGACAGATAGTTGTGTCACTTCTAACAGACAACCTAGAGAGAATAGTCCAATGGACAAAGATCGAAGGGAATTTGTTAACCTCTGTTATCAGCACGACAGGTGTGATGTCAGCGTATCACCGAATGGCAGCATACAACCTGAGAAGCCTTGTTTTCATTCTGCATCAAAATCTCGAAGGTCAAGATACTGACAAGTGATATTGACGACACGCAACGTACCACCAGTTAAAAATCTAAGCAGACTAGTCTCCATAATTTAAACCATCAATAATTTAAAACTCTGAAAGTTCACTAGACAGAGGAACTGCGTTCCGGTTAGACGTACACCTGGCCAGTACAGTCCAGATGGATGGAACCCCTATCAAGACAGCAGTGCGAGGATCCCCCTATGAAGGCATAGTGACAACTGGTTCGTCCATATTAATGGCACAACCTGTGCAACGACGACCAATTAGACTGATGTAATTCAATAGTAAAAAAGAAACATATTTCGATCCATTTTTCCGATTGGATGTGGACAAGATGGATAGCCAATGCACGATCATTGATACGCGATTCCACTGAACTCGTGAGCTGAAACGCAAGTGACAGTAAATAGCACCTGCCTATCGAAGGCCTGCATAAGTTGTAACGCTCTGTATGATCCAATGACATTCTACTAAACCTCTTTGTCTTGTGTACACACTGTTTTGATTTTGCTGAATCTATATAATTGTATTGATCTGATGATGAATTATCGAAAACAATTGTTCGTCACGTTTACTCTTCTAATAGTTACAACAATTGGTAACAACACAAATGACAGTTTTTCGTAGGCGAGAATTCACATTCTGTTTCCAGTTGACTGTCCTCCCTCTGGCAACGTGTTTATTCCAATGAATGCCAATGATGTCTGGCAAGCAGTGTTCACTCACAAGTTGTGGTCAATGACCCAAAGTCAAAAGGCCAACTGATCGGAGTTCACTGTCAATTACGTACAAGTCCCAAAAGTCAATCTAACGGTAACCGCAGTATGCCCTGTTACTGTTATCAGACAGCAAATACACCAAAATAATGCGCGTAAACACCAACACAAACATGGACACTAGGTGGTAATCCTTAAGATTGTTAAAGCTTTGGTGTGAGATCAAAGTGCAAGAACTTCGTAGAACTATTCCATTACAGAAGGGAAGAATGAGCATAGGTACGCATTGGTGAAGGACGAACATCGTGAGGATGTTAGCTAACTGTTTTGATGGTAGGAAATTAAAGTTTTGCAAAGTGCAAGCAACAACGATTGACACAGAAGATGAGATGAGCTCATATTGAGACAACACTGAAACTGAAGACCAGCAACGTGAACTGTAACACGGGGACAACCAAACGGAATGTAAAGCTGGATTCTGAAGTCATAAATGGCATATAGTATGCAGAAATACAGATAATAAAAATACGCTAACTGAGTGATAACCAACTGATCAGATTATTCTAAACGTGTTCCTTTGTTTGGAGACCATCTTTTGCTTCGAATTCACCTCAAACTTGTACACGTCAGGCTTTGGTATCGTAAATTCGGATACAGGCTAATAAACCAATTTTTCACACTTTATGACGCCTTCGTTTGGAAATTGATGGAGATCGGGGACTGAGCGTTCAGCCTTTGAGAAAACTGTCCCAAGACAGTTGAAATGTGGTTGTAATACAACCGACGACGACTGACCCATGACGCTTCAAAAGCTATATATATATATATATATATATATATATATATATATATGAGGAAACTACATCTTAATATCCACAACCAGACTATCGTTAGTGAGTCTCAAAGGTTACGCAACCTCAACGTGACACACACAGAACCGAACATTTTCAGAAAAGATTATCAATACACGTGATGCGGACTGTGAGTGGAAAATCAAGTCACACACAACGATCGGCATCGAGGCCTCTCACGCCCAGCTGACAATGCGTTGACTGGCACTACAAACGATCCTTTCCATTCTGAAAGTGAATATGCCACAGACACAACAAACAGGACACGGAGATGGTCGCTGTCGCACAAACAAGTCAAGCACCCGAAGGACCCAAATTGCCCAGCTCTAGAACATACAATAACGTTGACAATAATTCATGCAACTTTCAAAGTCGGTTTCGCCACTGAGTCCACCGAATGTCTGTATATCAAACTTCATCTAGGCAGTGTTTCCGATACAATTATTTTGAAGCGTACACAGAAACAATGGGCAAGCCGACGTTTACTTCACACCGTACTTATTTCTTTTCAGGGACCGTCTTGAAGCTCAAAGGTGAAATCGTTAGCGCTGTTCCTCTCGATGACAGACAATTCAGAACATGCTAGTTCATGGATTACTGACAGTTAGGTCGGTTTGGACCCGATTGAAGAAAATTCAAACTTATAATGATGGATACCACAACATGCGGACAGTAGAAGGACAATCACCATCCTCCCTCAACAAAACAGCACAGATGTAATCACAACCACGTAATCGTGTTCTGGGACGGCCCATCGTGTTGTGCGGACCAAAGTCAGTAGGTTCACACGCCCAGACTCCAAACTGACACGACGCCGAGAGCACACAGTCTACTGTCACATTATTCGTTGTGCATAAAATACCCATGAACGTGAGGGGAACTGGGATACTATTCGGCAGGGGCCACATCGATCGTTGTGGTTAAAGAACCGAACGACGTCGGCACTATCTACGGGTCACAACGACCCGCTGAAAACCCACGAGTACATTGTACCGTTTCCAAAAGATTCAGTTGCAACGTGACGATCCCCACTTCACTAAACCCGATCTCGTCAACGCTTACACATAAATGGAAGAGGCGGCAAGGTTTCTGTAAAGAATATTTCTGCTTTACGAACCACCTGAGAGATCATCCTGCCGAAGCAAGATTGCCCAACAGTACGATTTATCGTCATTCTTCCAAAGCACTTACCAGGAATAAACACCGCATCCCGCTAAGAAATCTCCCCAATCATGGCCTCAATGAGCGCTTGCTCGAGTGGTCTGAGAGTACGTTGAAAACCGAAGAGAATGGGCAATTATCAAGGTGATTAGCTGCCAAGAGCGGCGTAGGGCAAGGGTCCATCCTAGGACCCCGTTATTCATTCTTTTCATTCTCGAACTGCCTGACCTAGTCAAATCACCGGTGTTGCCCTATGCCAAAGATAACAATCTGGAGCGTTCTAGAGTGCCCGAAAAATACGATAAGCCTACAGAACGACTTGTACTGTTTAAATAAGTGGTCCATAGAAAATAGCTTGTCGTTTAATGTCAACAAATGCAAAGTCATGCACAATCACCATCAAGATTGTGCTGATTACTATATTGGCGACAACAGGTTACTCGTGTCAGTATGTGAACGAGATCTAGGGAACTTAGTGACAGGCGGTTTGAGTCTGTCTACAAATTGTGCAGCTATGGCTAAAAAGGTGGGAATAACCCTGAACAACCCTGTAGAATTTGTGGGACACTCCACCCAGCAGTGTTCCTCACGAGGGATGTCCCCATATTCCCCACACATCTGGAAACAAACAGGCGGACGTGAAGTCCATATCTTAAAAGAGATTTGATACTTACTGAAAGTGTTCATAGAAGAAATAAGTGGATCGGGAATATCCTCTCTCTCGAGTGCCCAACAGATTTAGGTCAATTCACGATGAATTACAAATAATTCAAGGGAGGCGTAACGCTTATCTATTAAATGCTTCACATCCCGGATCATCCGCTAGCACATGTCCTCCCACTAAACGAGGTCCAGCCTCTGAGGAGTCACTTGCTGAAGCTGGTCTATGAAATAGACATGTTATTTTGTAGACAATTAAGGTATGTTCACATGGGAACATAATACTCAACATTGTAGTCAGGGTAGAATTGTCCGAACAGTTTAAAGTTCAACCAAGTTGGTATACTCCCGCATTGAAAGTTTCCCAACCACCCTCTCAGCCGAGTTCCACAGGTCAATAAATGTTTACACCTGATGGAACGTTGTTGAATCGAATATACGCCAGCAGCTTCATCAAAATTTCCTTTTACTTCACCTTAGATCACTTATCTGTGTTTATAAGCTGTTTAACACCATTTTTTTGCCTGATCAACGCAGAAACAGAAGCGCACGGACCAACATCTTCCTCCTTTCCCTACAACAACCCGTGCGAATTCTAAAGAAATTTTGATCATCAAACGGAACCACTACAGCATGTAATGGGATTAGACTAAAGTAGTGTCTTGATGGGAGAATATGTAGTCAAGAAAAGAGCATGTACAAGCTGTTGCGAGTGGAACTGGGATCGATCAACTTCAACCAAGGAGATCAGCGACCAACTGCTGTGACAAATTTGCTTGTAAGAAGTAGGAACTAAAACAGCTTGTTTCAACTTAATTGTTTCAACCGAACTGATTAAATCGAGGACGTGGGAAGTGATAAACGACGAACCAATGTAAACGCAACACGACTGCTACCCAATGGCAACAGTTACTGTAAACACTCTATAAAAAGGGGATTGCTTGTCCAATAAATCGTGATTGGTTTGTGCCACCCAGACCCTCGTTATTTTGTTCTTTTCGAACGTAATGAAAAACGTGTGAAGTGTTTATGCCTTCGTCCAAATATTTACTTTTTATCACTGACAGAAATGGCTGTTAGCATTACCCGAACAACAACAAGAAGGCTATGAACAACGCTTTAGCACCCTATGCATTCTCATTTTTCGTCAACTAGCGTAGCACGCCGTCTCAAGCATTCGGGCATCTTCGAACAACTTCCTAAAACCTGGTTCTGGTAGCCAAATTACAAGTAGCCCTTCGAGGGTATCCAGGCAATGGTCAAACGAGGCATGTTATTGACCCCGAAGTAGATATCACAGTGTCATCCAGTAACGCAACTCATAGGATAGCGACATCTTTCCACAAAGAAATAAACCAAAGACGGTGTAACACATCCAACGGTCTAATAACAAATAAAAGTATGATATGGATTTCCAGGTTTAATGTTCAAACCATTCACCAAAGACCAGTAACTACATGGTCCCACTTTCTATCTGAGAAGTTCCGTAAATGCAGCGGAGATCTAACAGGAGAAACAACACCTCTAAACTGCGGAGTAAGCATGGTAGTTATACATTTGAGGTAGTTCGCAGCGGAACCTACCTGGAGAGATGATGGCACGGAAAAATCACGTGTCGAGTTAGCGATGTTAATTAGCTGTTCGTCATTAAGTGTCAGCGTCTACACCGTATCGCACGTTTTGAGAGGTGGCACTGCGTGCAAAGGAGCATGTGAGCGATTATCTTTCACGCGTTGTGCCACGTATGTCAAGCAAGTCAACGAGTTGACATGATTTGAGCAACCGATGACTGAACGTTAATTGTGACGAAAAAAGGAACAAAAAGAAATTGCAAATTCGAACGTCATAACCCTGCTAGTTGCTGTAGAAGATCGAAGGCTCAGATCAGGAATAGAAAGCCAACTGACCTTATCTACGCCCGAAGATCCATCTCCACTGGCGCGAGACCGTACTGAACGAAGCCACGCCAAACGTTCCTCTTTCGTTTGAAGTTGCTGAGCTTGTCGCGTCAACTGCTGACGTTGACGTTCCGCCACAGACCGGAGCTCGCTCACTGTCATTTTTAAACCGTAATCGGCTGTAGGTAATGACGTTTTGTTTGAACAACCGGGTGGAGATGTGGCTCGCGTTCCGCCAAGCCTGTGACTAGCTGAAACGTTGCTGTTTACGATTTCTGAGGTTCCCGTTAACTGAGCGTTTGTTGTAGGTGCGCGAACCACTGTTGCTTGTGGAATAATCAATCCGCGTGTCGCATGATGCGCAGTCGATTTCGGACCAGATGCAGCTGTGACAGAAGACGCAGAATCTTGAAATGTGGATCGCCGGGTACCACGAAGGGGGCTGCTAGGCGTGGTAATATCACTGCTTCCACCGGAATTCTGCAGTGGATTAAAAATCTTTACGAGCTTCACAAAAAGCGGAATCATCTCGCCAGACAATGATGCGTAAGCATTCTAATGAGGAAGCAAAAAGGCTACCTCAGAGTTCTATGAACAAACAATAGGATTAGTGGATGTCTAGCAAAACTAACAAAACTGTCTATTGTGAGAGTGGAATACAGCCAACATTCGATCGCACTTTCCAAGTTTTAATAAACAACACGAGCGGCCCACTCGAAGTGAGTAAACTGGTTGATGAGGTACAATAAACTGAAGTACTACGCTGAATTTCTATCAACATAGGAATAGGCACCTTAACGACAGTGAGACAGATATGGGTCAAGTGGCTGATGTAACAGATAGAAGTACAAGACTCTACACTTAGGGACTCGGCAGACTATGGATTTTCAAGTTGAACATCACCCACAATTGATCGCAGCTGTCGCATTCCCATAGACTTTCCAGTCGGCCCCTTTCGAAAAGAAGCACTAGACTCGAGTTTCGCTCTCATTAGAGCTCGTCAGTAGTGCATATCCTTGCCACTGCCGGGACTAGAACTCCGGCCACGCATCAATGATGACGAGCTCTAATGAGAGCGAAACTCGAGTCTAGTGCTTCTTTTCGAAAGGGGCCGACTGGAAAGTCTATGGGAATGCGACAGCTGCGATCAATTGTGGGTGATGTTCAACTTGAAATTAATCAAATCTTGACTACTCATCAGTAGATTATGGATTGTCAAATGATTGCATGCGAGAATGAGTTTACAACCAAAGAGACGGGTCGCCACGTACGTATTCTAATCCTGTAGATGAAATCCTGAAGCTTGACTCAATAAAGGGCTAGAGGTTGCTTGTAGGTCGGCAGTCGTTAAAGTACATCAATGGGAGACTTCCCGAAGTGCATGTCAGGGACCGATCTACCGCGAAAATAAGTTGGGTGATGAACGAATATACCGAAAAAGAAAGTATCGAATAATGGTTGCAGTGACAAACAACAGAAATCTGGCCACCGCGCTGGGTACCCCCCATATCAAGACATCTCGTCAGTTACATTGGTCCTGACCGAAATGGTGCACGAACCAACCGAGTGAATGGCACGAACAGTGGGAACGCAACAAGGCCGGTAAACCAAAAAACATTACCTTCAGCAACAAACTCTATTAACAACACTAAAAAGTTCAAGAACTATGAGTAGTCAATGGCTAGAATAAGCACACACCACAACGATTTGCAAATCAATGTAAGAACATGCTTTCACGCTTACAGTGAACAGAATTAGAACCATCAACAAATGGCTGACGGTGAAAAAAAAAACAGTCCAAATACTAACATAGGAGTAAAACTATGGTGCGCACACATATTGTCCGATATTTAGAGAAAGTCATGTACTGAGCAGCCAGGAGTTACAACACCAACACTGTTAAATGCATGTATGAAAATGAAATGAACAGGAGGTAGATCAGAAAGCAGTTAAACCTGCTGAACGGGGTGGTACGTTCGAACCGCATTTGATCGATAAACCACCCACCTCCTACTGAGGTGGGTTTCTGTTCTGAAAAGGTCGTTGCACATAGCAATTCAAGAAGATTCCTAGAAGAAAGTTATCACCCTAGAGACTAGAAAAACAAAGAAGTTATTCAGTCAGTAAGCCCTTGTCACTAGTATAAACAATTCAGATGACCAGCAAAATTCGACAAGAGCAGCGACTACAGTCAAAACCGGAGTTAAACCACTGCTATCATTGTTATATCAATATTCCGTTACCGAAGACGCCACATATTAAGCAACAATCGGTTTTGTTATCAGGCTACTCATAGCCAGCCTGAGACTAAGCAGAACAACGCCGAATTAAACAGAAAGCGATATCCGCGCACTAGCACAGTAAAGTAGACAGCGTTTCCTAATTATTAAGCACGGAGTTGAGACGGATAAAAACGGCCAACCACAACTAGTACGGAGACTGAAATTTAAACACTAGGTAATTGCCGCATATGACTATGACTCTGGAAAGTCCAGACATTCAGATAATTTGATCCTCAGTCGTGTTTAAGCATACCGATCGTGCATGACTGAGATTTCCGGTTGTTTAACTCCAACTGGAAACAGAATGCTGGAGTGTCCATCCTACTAGTGCGTGCCGGCAATGAATACTTTGTTTGTAACGAGAACTGGAACTCCAGTCACCGGATTATTGAGGTGAATGAGGTTGTCGTTATCCTACTGACCTCACTTTCGACCCAAAAAGAAAACATCACGTCTGCACGCAGATCGCGAACAGAAGTCGGATTAGCAGCGTTGTGAAACGGCATATCACCAACGCATGCATCATCCGTGAGCAACTCTTGTTTTCCCGACTGTGAAAATGCGTTCAATGCGTGTGTCAATCTGCGCTATAAAAGTCGTTTAAAGACAAAGGGGTAACGTACAAATGAACTTAAAGTTGGTTCCTGTTTTTTACGTTTTTCCCGGGTTATGGTCTATACGGAACTGTCTAGAAAAATTCAGCAACAAGAGCGGCGTGCATCAGGGTCCTTCACTTTCATAAGTTCCGTTTAACCTTGTTATAGACGAAACGGTGAAAGACTGTTTACAGCACATACAGGGGGTCAGTGAGGAAAACTCACAGAGATTCATCAAACCGACTGATAAATGTTACTGGTTAACAAATCCCTAGCGACTCCGAAAACACTAGACAGTATCTCACATCCCTAAAAACAGTACAAGACGTGTCTGACTACCTTGAGAGGAACAGCGCTTTCCCAAGACGATCGCAAATGTAATTTCTAGTAATGAAACAACAGAAGTTGCTGTAAGATTAGTTTATAAATGGTGTTGAGTAAGCAATGGTGGTGGATGGGTAATCAAATAAAGACTCGCATTTTATGGCGACCGTAGACAATCTAAGTCATCTTTGGCAACAGACAGCAACTCCTCTAAAGTCTAAGAGGAGTACACAATGCGACCGTGAGAGCAGTCCTACCCTACTGCTGTGAAGTGCAACCGAAATAAGTGAAAGACCAAACTGATCATCCAGTATACGACTACCGATGCCTGCATCAACCACACGGATCGGATGGCACCAAAGGCCACACAGCAAAGTTGGGAAGCGGATATTTAACAGTGAAGTCAAGCGTGTCAATGCACTCAACCACTAAGGTTGCATAATAGATTTTAGACGAGTGTCACATATTAAAAGGGTCAATTACTCGTCGGCCTAGCCAAGTAATGTTTGCTGATACCACAGACGACGAGCGTAGGATGCAAACTCAGAAGATGATAGTTAACCATTAGGAAGAAAGAGCGATCAGTAGTAGACTAGCCAATGCAAGTCACATTTGTCTCCCAGGTTGGATCATTGTGACTTGCATAATTTTTGGTTCAAAAGATAAGAGACGGCAGTTAATCGTGTTCTGTGACAGTACTTACTCAGTATCATTAACAGCAACAGTATCAGCAACAAGTTGCCTTGCTTACTCTAGATGGACGGACATGTAGCCAAGAGTTTCACCTATGGGAACAAGTCGTATGTCCAGTGAGGTAGTTAATGGAGAGTGGCGGTGAGATCTGCTAAAAGACTGCCTAGCAGGTGCCACGTTACTCGCAGTTAGATAGTTATTAGTTTGGTAGAAACCGACTTAAATTTAGACAGGGGTTTTGAGTTGAATTTCACCTTTTCCCTCCCCCTATCAATATCCGAGACAAACTAGCCTCACGACTGCATAACGACTGAGCATCAATGTCATTTATTGTTATATCAACTTCGACAAACAGCGGCCGGCGAGCATGATTACAACACTGGCACAAATCCAGCTAAGAAATCCTGACCGGATGAAAACCAAATGATGTCAACTAAACAATTAGCACTTATGCTTGTGGTATTTGGTGAATTAGCTGCAAACAGTTGTGGGAGTGGCAATTGCAGTGCTGGCAGCCGAGACGTTCGTCTGAAAAGTCCAACCATACAAAGATGTATAATACTGACGAGCCTCTAATAATGTTAATGTTAATGTTGGGATAAACGTGAGTCATACGCATATTCCGACTACCTAATTGGCAAATTACAGTGGGGGAAGTGAGATTACTGTGAAACATATAGTTGCTTGCTTTAGCATCGAGAAAACAACTTGAACAAAATAGTATAAACAGTCCAGGTCAAACGAGACAATCGATGATGACTGAGAAAAATGGGGCCAGTTAGGAGGTATTAGGCAAAACTCAGCTACTGTGAATTTCCATGGCTCCAACGATATGTCTAAGCAGTGTTCTCGCTTAGAATGAGTGTATCGTGAAAAGCGACAGATAACTAGCTTTACAAATACGTTATGACGCCCGAACAAGGTGCACGATAACGAAACTATACGAAACCACATTAAGGTCACCGTTTGGTCTCATTTGTCTAGCGTGATAAATCCAGGTTAAGATGTCCCAAACAAGGATTAATTGTTATATGTCAAAAATTAACCCCGCCAAAATGGTCTAGACTAGTACATGGTTCACAACATTGGACAAAATAATGGACAGGATAGGTTGTAATGCCCAGATAGAAAGGATCAAATAGTTTTGCACACTAAATAATTCTCTCTCACACCTAGTACATTTTAGGATCGTTCGCTGGTTGCTTTATCCACCTATATTTAGGGGTTATCGATTTTGCCTCAGTACTGATCATTAACACAATCTCCGTTGAATACTCAAGGGTCAGCCCTCATACTTTACTCGGCCGTTCAAATGACGCTCATTGATTCAGCACTGTTCCATCGAGTTCCGCATACCGGTTGACAAACCAGAAAGGTTGACGATTTAGAAACATGCGAAAACGGAACAGACGAGTCATGATATTATCGCCTCAGGAAATCGGGCAGAACGGTACAAGTGCGTGATTTCTGAAGTGAGCAATTCAATGATGTGATGAACACTATTACGATACCAGATGATGGAAGTTCATGAACAGCGGGCTACCAGATCTGTCGGAAGGGGCGAGTTGCTAGTCTCTACCAAAATCGTTAACGGTGCAAGCGCAAGAATCTACTACGAGTAAACATACATACGAGATTATCCGTCTACACTTACCGGATAGTTGGATATGACAATGCACTAATGCAACCTTATACGAACGTTCGAGTTGCATCATATTAGTTAATACCTTTCTTAGCCTGATTCAACAACTGACATTTGCCCCACAGAACCCTTACGAGATCAACTCGATTCTCATGAGAATAGCAATGCAGACGTTCTGTCACCTGAAATTGAGGCTTTCTGGGTTATGACAGCAGACGAAACAATAACACATCGTGGAGCCCATGAGCAATATACGAAGAACAGTTGATGTCGTAACCAAAGGTGAATGAACGAGGATACGAGGTGGATACGGAAAAAACTGTCTATTTCAGGAGAAAGTCGCAATGGTTGCATCGTTCAATTTCTGTCTAACAATGAATGGTGTTCAGGACATGGCACGCGTCCAGGCGAGGTGGAGAGAAGTGTAGGCCCGAAAAATCGCTGGTCTTCAGTAAGATTAACCCGGGCTGTCGGCACCCAATAGCAAGTGTAAGTACACGAAAAGCGCAGCGAGTCGAAAACGAGGAGTTAATGTTCACGTACAGTCCGCAATAGCCAGGCGGTGCCAACTGTCCTTGCTCGTCTTTCTATCAGCCATATACCTCGGCCATCCGAATGCAGCATACAATTTGAATAAAACTCAACAGAAGTAGCTCGCTTTTTACTCAGGCCAGACAAAGACGGTGACAAACAGTTGAGAACAAACCAACAGTCGCTAAGGTGCACCAGTAAATGTATCACGGATGTCTATGTCGGGACAGCTCTTTCACGTTGGTGTTCGGCTGCCTACGCAACCGGCTGTGTCTTTGTTTGCGCACCGTCCGTCCACAACCGATCGATTGAGGTTTGGCACACTCACGTTGTGTAACCGACTGTATGCGTGTGCATCAACGCATTTGAGGGCAACCTCACGCACGTACTTACAAGCAAATGCAAACAAACACGGACACAAGTTTTGCATAAACACCCGTCCATCCAGAATCAGCTCAACAAAATGAACGTGGCACAAACAGGACCAACATCTGTTGGCGAACCATGTAAATTAAACTAAAAGAAGCCGCACGGAGTTTCAAAATGTTCGAACATGCTTGAATGAGAACCAATAACAACAGCAGAAGACTGCGTCATCAAATAGGGCTTGAACGAACGGTAAATCAGGCAAAGTGCTGCCAGCACTCTGCGTCGCTTACTCATAAACTGTCTCGTCCTGACCCGTTTTTGCTGGAGATGGCGGAGCCAAAACTCTGACAACGATAACCGACACTATGTTCAGCTGTTATTGGTCATTTCAAATCGTCTGCTGCCCTGAAGTGTGGTTCAGCAGAGCCGTTCGCATGGTAATCTTGACATTAAGTTATGGGAGGGTGCGGTGTTGAATCAGGTGAACATCCGAAAGTCTCATGAGCGACAATTCTGCGAGCGCGAAATAAAACGCGTTGTGCACCAAGGAATTGCGGTGCCGGGGGCCGCGATAACGCTAGTTCGGACAGTGTAGTTGCGAATGACCTAGACATCACAGAACAGTAAATCAATAACGGACCAAGGCAAACTGTCAACGAAAAGAAGATTGATGCTTCGAGGGTGCCTGCGCCAACTCGGTTCCTACCTCGACATTAATACAAATCTAGGGTCCGTGGCAGTTTACTGAAACATTTTCCTTATTCCCATTTCTCTGGATGAAGGTCATCATCGCCCTGCTTTACATTTCGGTAATGGCAGGTTTGAGTTGCTTCGAAAACTGTCCCGATTCCCAGCTAACATCACTTAGCTCCTTTACATCATAAAGTCCGTTCAATATATTTGGCTTGGTTCAGGCAAGCACGCGCATTGCGCGCGTAAAGCATTCCGCCAATCAGCACGGCTACCCAAGGAGTCTGATGTAACAAGAGGTTGGAAGAACAGCGTCAAACCATGATAATCGCTTGGCAGATCAGCGACAAAATCAACACACAATTACGCAGCCGTCACAATGGTTATGAAATAATGGTTCAGGGGTTCAAAATGGAGAGAAAGAAAACAGAGTTTCATACTATTGGCAAGACCTCAGATTCCCGATCAACATCAGGGTTGCTTAGGGGATAAACTGTGAATAAGACAGACTGTGTGTAAAGCGATCGGCTTTGCCTCCATTATCGTGTGGACGATTCCTTGTTGCACTGCATTTGACAAACTATCCATTGATTACACAAGGAAGCACATAAGCAAGCGAGCAAAGGCATATGACATGTGAGGGTTTGGCTGTCCCGTTCGCGATGACACAGTTGGGATTAGACATGCTTGATAAGAAGTTTGCTAAAGTGCCCGGGTTCACCGATTGGTTTGTGGATCGAGGTGTCACTGATGTGCACGCAATTGGAGGGGCCTGAATGAGGTTATGACAGTCCCACTATTCACGTTCGGGTTAAAGTGGAAACCTAGTTTCGACGCGTTGGCAAGCATTGCACACGTGTGACAAAATTGTTATTGATTTCACCAGCTTTGACGAGACTACTAAAATAACAAGAGTAACTCGAAAATAAGTTGGGAAGCGCACTTTTTTATAACCACATTTTTTTGAAGGAGCCGCATTAGATCAAGTGAACCACTTCGGTTTGTGTTCACTCGTTCGAGCGACTTCGACAACAAAAACGAAGGTCATTGTAGATGGCTGAAAAGCAGTGCATTAATATACACTAGAAACATCGTATTATCTCTCTAATGGTAAAGAGTTACAACGTCAATTGATAAAGAAGAATGAGACGAAGATGAAGAAACTAAGTCAAACTGTCGTGCCAACAAAGAGATAGTATTGTGTTTTGGACAAGATAACAATTGAACTTAACGGCAAATGAACAAAACTGAGTCCATTACTGGCAATGCGCCCACCCGCCCGAAGTACCACAATCTGGTTTCTTCAACTGGGATGTTTCGCGAAGTTAATACCGTTCGGTTTTAGATTATTATTGTAATGAGGCTGAAGGGTGTTAATCAAGAAGTCCAATCGATTATAACGAGGTCAAATCGAAAGATCACAAATGCTGCTGAAGTGCACAACTTCGATCGACCCGCGGAGAGGTTTTGTGCTACCGATCGTCCGCACTGTTCGTATAACGAGAGGAGGTAGCATCTTATGTGAAATAGGTGTTCGCCCTCCGCGTTCAGAGTGGAACGCGCATTGATATTTGGTGAATGACGGCACACATGCTAAAACAGTCAATGAATTTGACTGGAAACATAAAAATGTCCAGGTACTTGAACGACTATGCTATGATGCACCAGGTGATTAAAGGAAATGGGAAGGCCTGAAGATAATTCGCGACCTGGAAGCCCAATGACAAGAACAGACGAATGAAATATATATGTTCATCATCTAATTATCAGATAAACTTGTGAGCTAAGAACATTAGCGAGACATTCTTAAAATGTTTGCAATAAAACTAAACGCTATTCTACAGCACTGTAGCATCCAAAACTAAGAACCGTTTTGCCACCACTCGCATACTGAACACAAACTGAACGACCGTCCGGAACGAGGTTGCATCGAACCTTTTCAGTAACGCCCTACTGAATGTGTATGCTAACAGCGCCACAGACCAAGCATGTATATCCAGTACCAGCAACATAAATGTCTTCAAACTACTACGTGCACGTCACACTCTGTTGTCCAAAAACTAACAGTGCTCTCTGAGATTAAATACCCAGATCTGGGTCTCAGGCTACCTCTCTGTAACGCGCTACGCAGATGCCAAGGCCACTGTGTGTAATGTTCAACCGGAAGCACAAGCTTTTCAAATCCCGGAAGAGAGACACAGTAAGATCAATCTTCAAAAGAGATGGTCGCGACGAGACCGCCTAAAATAAACCGGTCGCACTATTGTAGGTTGCTTCAAACGTCAGGGACAGCCTGATTGCTCACCGGTCACACTGACGTGTTATTCGGTTTGCACTGTTGCCTAGCAATCAACATCGATTTCGAAGGAGAATTTTATACGATTTTCTAGCTATTCGTGAAGAATGGAAAGAAGTCACTGAGTAAGACAAACCGGCTGATGTTGCCTTCCCATACTTTTCTAATACCCCCGATCGAGCGGACAAATCAGCATTGTGCGTGAAGATCCGCAAGTGGGTTACAGGTAAGCCTCTACTCCATGGCTCAATGAGTATCTTCGAGATCGCTGGTTTATGGTCAAAGTCAACGGTCCGTTTTTTGATTGCAACTGTGAAATCGGTGGTACACCAAAAGGTTTCTTACTATGGGCTCTACTATTTATTTTAATAGAATTCAAAATCTCACAAACCTCCAAATCCCCGCCACATACTGATGACCGTCAAATTTGGCGTATAGTGTGGCAGGGACAGAGAGACTGCAGCTTTGAACGTTGTGCAAACATGGACTGCACATAACCGGCTCCCGTTTAACATGACCAAATATAAGGTTGCATATCTCCGTCATTTTGGTTGTAATCATTACCCCATTGGAGAGGAAAATGATTTCAAATGTCAATAGCCCGTTACCCAACAGTGCGTCGGTCGATGAGAAGGCAAATGCGGTTTGGGTTACTCATTAGGTTGTTTGGAGTGCTTCATTTACCGTTCTGTTAGTACGTTCAGCCGGATGGTACGCTCCCATCTTGAGCTAAATATTCAGGTTTATCGTTCGCATTTCGTGAAGGAAAGCGATCCTGCTGTGAAGGTTCAACAAATGGCCACAAAGCGATGTAAACGGGAAAAATTCGCAATGTTGTGTCGACAGGTTGGAGAGAATAAATAGTAGTGTGTAGAAACCTCTGCAAATCGCAGCACCCGTGCAGAAATGTGCATTTACGTAGTTCAAACATTCACCCCTACAGAAAACACGTTAGTACTGCATCAACCGTGCCAGTTGAGTTGCAGAGACCGTTCCTTCGGCACGCAATTTTGAAACATCTCATCAAAGTTTATCATAACGGAGTTGTAAGTTACGTCTGTAATGTTATCGTGATTTTTACCCAAATCCTGAGTACTAATACAGCCCCATTACCCATTTGACCACAAGCTTAACCAACTAGACAACCGACTCAAACCCTGCAAGTTGATCGATTTTTTCGCCAGTGAATGACAGCTTGGTTCAGCCTTGGCAACCTTGGTTCTCACCGGTTGTTGTTTAGTTTCACATTGTTCAAGCAATGTTACCTTCTACATGTGAATTAATCATCGTTGTTCTTGCATATAGCTCAATACGTTTGACAAAAATCGATCGATAACTATCCCATACAGATCCTGTATTTACGGGTACTCTGCTCAGATCCTGTTTTTAAAGTTAAATGGGCCACTTCTGCTAATTAACTAGTTACGGTCGGCGTGTGAAGTTCAACAGTCAGCAGCGGAGGAATTCAAACGCCGACTTGACATACACATTCATGGCATGAAGCCGAATCTTCAGACATTGTCTGCAGTATGCTAAAGTACACTTCCAGCATGCTTGGCGGGCTATGCTTGGGTTTTTCTTTTTGGTTCTCTAGCTTTTTATCCCTGACAATTCGCTTATTGCTAAGTTTCCGAAGAGTAAAACAACTGCTGATTTTTCCTTTCCTCACTGTCCAACAAAGGTACATATGCATATAAGTTTTTTTCAGCTTCCGCTAATCGATGAATTGCTTACGAAAATGTACCAAGAGATGAACAAAGATTTCCGCAGCTTAGGTCTACAACTAGCAGTTTAAACAAGACGACATAGTACATAAGAATAAGACCAATCATAAAAGCCTGCAGTACTTCTGTGGCTGCTCCGCTATTGCTCACCGCTAGTTTTCAGGAGATATACGGTCAATGCAACCGCTGCATAGCGGGTTGGGTTGCAAGCCGAATAACTACTACTATCGAGCCTTATCACACGCGGTGTAACACATCAGATAACCTTGCCCTGATCTGCGGACTAAAGGACGTGTTTCAATCAGCTATGGAGTCAAGTAATGAACAACTCTCACCTATCAGGAAGCGTTATTATACTGAATCACCTAGATGGCATAGGTTACTGTGACAGGCAAATGTGACGTTGTGCAGTGGTTATAGGCTACTATCATTATCATTCGTAATACATACTAAAAATATATAATACAATCAGGAAAAGAACGACTTACAAGAGGTTATACATACGTTCAAAAACTATACCAATGACATACAGCTGGCACCGGAGTTAAAAAGAATGAAAGGGAACGGGGATATTGAAAATGGTGGAAAGATAGAGCAATTGTGACACTGACTACCATTCTAAGTAATGTCAGATAATGCACTCAATTAAAGGCATTTACTGTGTTCTGAAGCTCAGCGAGAAAACTTCAGTACCGAAACTCTAACACATGGCACCTGAGTCACACAACGACAACTAGACCGTTGCATTCAGCTTATCTTGGAAAATCCAAACGACGTGGTGAGCGGTGCAGTAACGTAAGTAATGCGTATTCGGACCAACTAAGAGTGTGAAATCAGACTATTGCGTTAAGTGGATAGCAGACTTTATTCGTCCTCAAGAGAGGCCACCTATTCTAACGATTGCCAACAAGGTGTCCTTATCATAAGCCGTTAATGTGTAAATGATACTGTTTGTCGAGCGTTCCCTGCGCAACATAATAAGGTTTTACAGCCATGAGGAACCGTCCATAAGGATGCGTAATCTATCCGGCCCGCGAGTGAGAGGTATTCACAAGTTGTTTGACGGCCACCTCAAAGACGGCCGTACTTTCAGAAAATATCGCTTAGTGAACATTTGTCACGTGTGCATTTTTCAATGTTACAGGCGAAGTGATTGCTGGTGTTTACCAGCGACCCGCCAACGCTCACTAATGAAAACTGTAGCTCACTTGAAGTGTGGATAAAATGCGTCTTGTAAGCGCACTCTGATGATAGATCTGCATCCGAAGTCGTAAGTCATATCAACTTGCCCGTATTACTTGCTGATTCATACTGAAGTGAGCCAACCGTGATGGAGAGTACTGTGGACCACATACGAAGTTCGAGGGTCCCAGTCAATAGAAGGCGGACAGTTAGTTACACGGATGTTTCGAGTTGGCCGACGAGCCACATCAACTACAACCGACTGCAAGTTATGATGAGGTGCTAACCGCAAGAGGGTGTTCCTCACTCGTTTTATGACTTTACTTCACAATTTGGGTTCGTTAGGGCTTGATCAGTCATAGCAATATGCCGGTATTCTTTTGCTACCCAGATCTTCAGTGTCTAGTTCCCTCATACTGTTAAATGCGATCAGTCTTTAGTGTTAAGAAGACCAGTTTCTGATAGTCGTCCTAACTATTTTGAGGAGCTCCGTAATCCAACGCCTCAATTTCCTGATTCGAAACATACTTCCGAGTAACAAGTTTATTCCCTTGATCTACGGTTCCAATAAGAAATTCATGAATATTGTGTTCGGTTCGAACTTCTCAAACTCATAAGTAAACATCTAGAACATGGGCCGGCCATTCAGCGAGACGAGAATGCGCATGATCTACAAATTCGGAAGATCGCTTTTCTCAAAAGTACGCGTACACAGTACACTTCATCGAGGCATCCAGCGAGCTTGGTAATTGTCTAACAAGTGTATCTATCAGTTCAACAGAGGGGCATGTGTTCTGAAGCACAACATGCAGCGCAAGTTACAACCTAGAAGAGTTTTAACAATACAGCTGGTTTAGGGACCGCAATTACGCAACAAAAGCGTAAACTTACAAGCTGTGCGAAACTAAGTTAACTAGACTGGCATCATTTCCGTTTGAGCGTGCCAGGTGGTCA
>LOND01029237.1:0-11485 GCA_014220965.1 Paragonimus kellicotti
TCCCCTCAACCTATTGAACAGTTCATACACTTCATTGCCCCCTCCTGTTAATCCGTTTTCCGCCTACAGAACAGTCGTAGCCACTATGCCAGAAGAGAAAGTTGCCATAACCACTGAGTCTGGAATTGAGCGAACACAATCCTCTGCAATACATAACTAACCAACACAGGCTCGGTAAACCAAACTAAGCATGTTCAGACATATTACCTGTCAAAAGTAGCTCGTCTATTGCAGCCTAATAGATGGCCAGTTCCATGACATGTTAACAACAATGCCGGTTGATCACTTTTTTAAAATGAACATGCTCACCAAATATACTCCCGTTTCAGGTGGTTCATGGGTTGCTGTGTGTGCCTAATCTCTGAATGTAATATAGAATTGTTTACTGAGAAACGATTCAATAAAGTCGATAGAAAGGTTTGTAATGTACATGGCAACTTTGAGGTGAACCCCCATACTTAGGAAACGAGTTGTCTTCAAACAATTCGAACGCGCTGGCCTATATCGACTACTTAAAACACTGAGTTCCCTTAATCCATTTAGTCAAAACAGAGAAGACATATCGCGAGATGTTAACATTTCGATTTACTCTCATCAGTCGCCAACGTAAAACCAGCAAATTTTATACAAACTGCGTATAGCAACAACAATTGAACGAACCAACCACATAGTTCTGACCTTTCACGCGCTAATAGTGCAATCAATTCCACGGCAAGGAGATTGATTGCGTCAGCGCCTTCTGTGCACACAAAACTGGCCGATGTTGTTTGATTAGCAATGCCTCGCTAATCGCTAACAGTTTCGGGTTGCGATTATGTAACAATATCTTGAACGATTCGACAGGGTCAACTAGGTGACCGGTTGCTAAGATATGTTTGGCGATCGATGAGGCCGGGGTCTTCGAGCTTGTTACAGACAGCAGGTCATTTTTGAGATCGCAGTTGATAACCACTTAGGAATGTGCTCCGCCATACGCTGATGCAAGCGCCGATCTGTTCCTGCCTATGTAGACGTCATTGCAACTGCAATTGAACTGGTATATTACGTGGGAGACAGACTGATCGGTTGAGTGTGTATCACCGCTATGAAGAGCCAAACCCCTAGTGCTTAGCAGGACGCGCAGTTGGGCAGCTGGGTAAGTGCGTTGCAACGCCGACATCAATTTGTGACTAATGTTGTTGGTCAGGTGGTCACCCTTGAATTGGATTTGCAGAAATATGTTCTTCTCCGCACTGCAGCTTATCACTTTTGGTTCTTTCTTTTTACTGTGGATATCCACAAACTTTTCAGGATAGCCGTTATCCACCAGCGTTTTCTTAATAAACTCTTCTTTCTCCAGTCGATCTGCAGTGCAAATCATTCTGGCTCTGTAAAATAACGTTTTCACTAGCCCTCGTTTATAAGCAATAGGTGCGAAGCTGGAGAACTGCAAATATTGTCCACTCCAAGTTGGCTTACGATAAACAGATCGTTGCAATGTACCATCTTGACGTCTGGTTATAAGAATGTCTAAGAACGGCAAGCAATTATTAACCTCCACCTCATAAGATACAGAGAGGTTTGGGTGGACGGAGTTCAAATAGTTATAAAATGAAGTAAAAGCACATTCATCAGTAAAAACTAAAATGTCGTCCACATAACGTTTGTAAAGCAGGACCCCCGAAATCCTTTCTTGAAATTGCCTTTCAAGCATTCCCAAAAATACATCCGCCAATATAGGACCCAGTGGGCTACCCATAGCTACACCATCAATCTGTCTATAGTTAACACCTTCGAATTCAAACGGAATGTTTTCTGTACAAGCAAAAATGAGATCCTTAAGAAGATCTAATGGAATACCTAAATTTACATTCTGACTGGAAATAAAATCACATAAAAATTCAACAGTCTCTCGCAGCGGTACATTAGTGAATAAGAGTCTACGTCGACCGAGTACATCATCTGTGGACTTACTGAATTGTTCTCCAAAATTTCTGCTAGCTCAAAGGAACTACGAACACAATTGGGGGATAGCAATTCACGAACTGGTTTAAGGATGTCCACTAACCATCTTGCCAGTTTGTGGTATGCCGAATTGTTCATGGATAATATCGGTCGTAGTGGGATACCCGTCTTATGGATTTTTGGTGAACCTCTCATCCTCGGTGTCTGCGTGCCTGTTGGTTTCAGTTTCTTATACTGAATCTCAGAAAGATATCCATGCAGCATCAATATTTGTAGTTTCCTTGATATCTGTTTTTCAATCAGGAAATTGTTACTAGGCCTGGCATCCAATTGAAATTTCCGTGCATCAGAAAATACCACATTCATCTTGGCTACGTAGTCCTCTTTCTTCATTATGACAACGCCAGAGCCCTTGTCTGGCTTGAGGAAGACTAGGCCAGTCATTTCTTTGAGCTCCTTGATGGCTCTGTAGTGTTCTGTGGACAAACAACAATTCTGGCGTATTGGGGCCGATAGAAACTCGTGTGAGATATCAACCAACTTTGCACGAAACCAGTCCGCGTTGTCCAGTGAGGCGGGAGTAAGATCTTTAACTTGCTCATACAAGTTTTCAAATTGAACCTGGGTTTGTAGTTTGTTCACTTGTTTCGGTGGCACCTTGAAGTCTAGACCCAACGAAAGTACATCCAATTGAGCTTTGGTAAAGTGAGTAGCCGATAAATTGTGAATGTGTTTAAAATCATCTCTGGTGAAGGCTGACATCCGCCCACGAGGTAGTGAATTTTGCAAGTTCTGAAACGTTTCGCTTTGGTTTCTTGAAGTGTAGTTGGTATAAAATTCTCAAACTTGATACGGTAAACCAAGGATAAGCTGTTAAGCAAACTGGCAAAACGTTGCTGGGTCTCAATAAACTTGTTTAATTTTCCTTTGCATGTCTCGATGTGAGAGCTAGTTATCCTTACCAGGTTCACGTTATTTACCAAAAGCTTTTTAGAAAGCTGCTTGCAAAAACGCAAGATTAATTGACACTGATATCACAGTTTTTGTAAAACACTATCCGTGTTCATTCAACCGTTATTTTACACCGAACTGAAAGTAACCGATTCAAGTCCGCGAGTAGTGCATGCAGGGAGTCTTCTTTTGAAAAATTTAAAACACTGAGTTCCCTTAATCCATTTAGTCAAAACAGAGAGAAGACATATATCGCGAGATGTTAACATTTCGATTTACTCTCATCAGTCGCCAACGTAAAACCAGCAAATTTTATACAAACTGTGTGTAGCAACAACAATTGAACAATTGACCTTTCACGCACTAACAGTGTAACAATTCCATGGCAAAGAGATTGACTGTGTTAGCGCCTTTCTTTGCACACAAAACTGACCGTTACTGTAAGTACGGAGAAGAAAAAAAAAGAGTTCTGCAAATCCAATTCAAGGGTGACCACCTGACCAACAACATTAGTTACAAATTGATGTCGGCGTTGCAACGCACTTACCCAGCTGCCCAACTGCGCGTGCTGCTAAGCACTAGGGGTTTGGCTCTTCGTAGCGGTGATACACACTCAACCGATCAGTCTGTCTCCCACCTAATACACCAGTTCAATTGCAGTTGCAATGACGTCTACATAGGCAGAACAGATCGGCGCTGCATCAGTGTATGGCGGAGCACATTCCTAAGTGGTTATCAACTGCGATCTCAAAAATGACCTGCTGTCGGTAACAAGCTCGAGGACCCCGGCCTCACCGATCGCCAAACACATTTCAGCAACCGGTCACCTAGTTGACCCTGTCGAATCGTTCAAGATATTGTTACATAATCGCAACCCGAAACTGTTAGCGATTGGCGAGGCAATGCCAATCAAACAATATCGATCAGTTTTGTGTGCAAAGAAAGCGCTGACACAGTCAATCTCTTTTGTCATGGAATTGATTACACTGTTAGTGCGTGAAAGGTCAGAACTATATGGTAGGTTCGTTCAATTGTTGTTGCTATACGCAGTTTGTATAAAATTTGCTGGTTTTACGTTGGCGACTGATGAGAGTAAACCGAAATGTTGACATCTCGCGATATATATATATATATATATATATATATATATATATATATATATCGACCATGTTGTTCTGCGTAAACTGCAGAATCTGTTTCTGTGGCGTTGAAAACCACAGGATGTTAGTGTAGGAAAACTTTCAACAATGTTCGACGTCTCGCTCATCCAACCAACAACAGAGCAAGCAAACTAATTAGGCAAAAAATTTGACTGTAGATTAACACATCTATACAAAAAGCAGTTTTGCTGGAAATCGCATAAGAGGTGGATCGAGTGTTGCGTAAAGTTGGATGGTGAGGATAGTTACTTAGAGCATGGACAGATAGGTAAAAATACATCCACCACCTCTGAGATTCATGGAGGAGAATGACGGTGATTAGACAAGTGCACAGCTAGTTTGAAAGTTAAATAGTCTGCGCCCGCGAATCTGTTCGTTGCCGGATTGTCAGCCAAGCGCGCTAGTGCAGTCAAGATGTTGACAACATGCTTTACGCGTGTGCATGGAAAGAATTGACGGCAACAGCAACTCCGTTATGATCCACTGTTTGTGATACATTCTGTGGAGGTGACGGGAAAGAGCGAGAGAAAAATTCTGGAAAGTCGTACAGAACCAAATGGATTACTGTGCAACGGTAAAATGAAATAAGACTGTAAAAAGGACAGTTAAGTTTCGTTTAAATTCGAACATGACTATTTTTCGGCAGGGTTGAACACATTCGCATTCAAACGCAACCAATGGCTGACTTCAAGTTCATATACAAGTGATATTGTGCACACAAAAGACTATGCGTGAGAACTGGTGGTCATGGCTTTGAATGGGTTATGTCATAAATGTTCAACAGTTGACACATTATTGTAATATTAACTAAATCATCGATCGTACTATCACATGACGCTCAACAGTTAGTGGGGAGAAGTTCATAGATCTGTGGACGGTTAATGGGAAGGCCAGTCAACTGCTACGGAACACGGCTGTTCCATGATAAAATTGTCTTCTCCATCTCTTGGATTAGGTTGCACAAGTAAACCTCACGGTCCATGTACATATTTTTCTTTAGTTTGTGTTCCGATTCACGACGGTCACTGCTGTGGTTACAACGAGGGGGGATCAGCAGACGTTTGTTTATAAGTTCTGCTTAATCGGCAAAAATCTAATTCTCCCGTATGTGCTGTGCATCCTTGGAGCAGAATCCTTCGCAAGAGGTGCACATAACTGTTGGGGTTTTTACGTAGTGTTCGTTTGGGTCGCTCAAATGTTTCGACCCGGCCAATTGTCACTGCTGTTTGATAGACGCTTCGTATACCCTCTTCGTTCAGTCTGTAACTGAGTACTTTGTATGTGCGGAGTAGATGCTCCGTGAGGAAACGATAAAATTAGGCGGACATGAATGACGACATGAATTAAACTTCTGAATAGCGCTCAGCCATTAAGAGAGCCCATTGTATATCGTGTCTGTACTCGCCGATGCCCACTATCATGTTCCGTCTGTCACCCTCGCGGTTGGAGAGGTTAAAAACGGTGGTTCACAGATTTCTGGAAGTGAGAAACAAGTAGAACGATTGTGATCGGTACACAGACACGAAGAAAGTTTTTCTCACCGTCTACCAGGTCCGTCACCTTGTTGCGAAAGGTCAAATTCTGCAACTTGTTGATAACCAAGGTGGTCGCAATCCGAAGTCATCACCGGGATTTGTTCACTCAAATCCTGGCGTTCCGTAGCCAAACGTGGCTGACCAAACTCTGAAACAACTTGCCACCATCCCACTGACCCAGCCCGATTAGCAATGACAACCGAGGACCGTCTTCGTCCGTGTTCCTAACTATAGTAACCTAATGTTAATCATTTATCTAATCATATCGTCCTTTCCATAGTTATTGCTCAATAACATTCTAATCGTCACTCAATTTTACATAGTTGTACTAGCCAAAGAGGAGGTTTTACCGGAAACAGTCTGTTCGCCGAAACGTCGTTTTTGAGCAACATATACATTCTGAACAACGTATCATAGTGGATGCACATACTTCGTGTTGACGTGTCCGACACAAATTTGCGAAGCAGTTAGTGCAAGAATTTTAGTTATGTAACACGACCATGCTATGCGGGTTGCACTCATGTCCAAGCCCAGTTTAGCAGTTTTATTGATCACGTCTCGTGTCATCGACCGACGAACGCAGATAGTTTATTCCAAGCGGAAAATAAACTCGGCGATATAGCCCGTAGTATTCCAATCAATGGCTTGTATGTTGCCATAAAACAACATCTCAAATCGTCACCAGGATTTGAGCCAAATTGTATGTACCATATGGCTAAGAACTGCATAGCCGTCACTTCAGGCAAACGCACACAGATGCACTGAAGACGCTGTGCCATTGCTGGATGATCAAACGAAACTGCAGACAGACAGACAGAGAATGAAATGCCGTAGAAGCTATATTGGTAACTCCCCAAGTGATTGCGTATAACTAATGAAGCAATGCATAAGGCACCGAGTCAATTCACAGCTCACCAGTTCTACGGTCTTCAGAAAACGCGCAACATTTCGATGTTGGTCACGTCCGTTATGGCAGTGTGAAACGTAAATATATCACAAAGTGGTAAGGTATCATTCCAACTTCATTAAAACGAAAAGTATAGAGGTGTTTTGCTAGGAATTCTCATGATTTAGGTAGTACAAATCTTTATAATGAACACAGAAGTCAGAAACAGTTTTTTGCACAATGTATCTCTCGAGCACATTTCGCTGCATCTCATCAGGTACATACTGCAGTCTATGGGTTTATATAGCAAAGTTCAATGGGCATTGTGAAGCTAAACAACAAAATCAACAACCACACACACACACATCCGTACACATCAGTTACCAGGGCAATCTGGTACTGACGAACAAGTCTTTCTGTACGCAGAGGGGTGGCTTCCATTTGCTAATTGCTACCGCCTCCGCGAACCGGAGAAGCCTTCGATTTTTTGTTGCGTAACGTATCCGAAACGCCTTCTCCAGGTTCAATTTGGGTCGACAAGTCAACAAGTGTCGGGCGATCGATGACGCTGGTTCCTTGTGACTTGTCACATTCTGACTTGAGCCCGGTATTGTGGTATCCATGAGCGTTTTGCGAACCCAAACTGGAATGTGTTCGTTGACCCGATTACGTAACTGCCGCTCCGTTCTGCCTATGTAAGTGGCCCGGCACTCACACGAGAATTCATAGATGATGTAAGATTTGGCGTTGAGCGGTAGCGGTGTTTTCAGAGGTGGTGTTGGGATTCGGGTGGTGGTGAACAGCATGACCAGTTGGGCTGCATGGAACGTGCGTCCGATAGCCGCTGTGAGACGGGTTTTCAACAGAGTGGCAACGTCATCACCCTTGTATGGCAAGCGGAGGTAGACATTGAGTTTGGAAGCTGTTGAACACATCGCGGCGGCCGGCTTTTGTTTGCTGAATTTCTCAACAAATGCCGATGGATAGCCATTTTCTTTCAGCGTGGTTCTCAACAATGACAACTCTTTGGCCAATGTTTCTCTTGAACAGATTCTTCTTGCGCGATAGAACAAGTTCTCACCAGACCCCGCTTGTACTGGATCGGCACAAAACTGTGAAAGTTCAGGTACTGTCCAGTCCAAGCTTCTTTTCGAAAGGGGCCGACTGGAATAGTCTATGGGAATGCGACAGCTGCGATCAATTGTGGGTGATGTTCAACTTGAAATTAACCAAATCCTCGACTACTCACCAGCAGTCCAAGTGTGTTTCCGGTAGACGGACCGCAGTAAGGAACCGTTGTTCTGGCGCTTCATGAGAATATCCAAAAACGCCAAGGTTTCATCCTGCTCGTGCTCAATAGTGAAGCTTATTTTAGAATTCAGCTTGTTCATTGAATCGAGCATACTCGTTGCCATCTCCTTGGTATCGGTAACTATCAGCACATCATCAACATAACGTTCGGTAAGAAGAGGCTGACTTATGAGCAGGCCTGACTGATGACAGCGTCTGCGTTCTGCTCCAGATGGGCAACGAAAATATCGGCTAGTATCGGACCGAGTGGACTGCCCATAGCAACACCATCGATTTGTGTATAGCCAGTTCCCTGGAAGATCTGTCTCTTCCTTGCCTCGTGCTCTTCTTGTGAATAATATGGAAAGTGTCATGCGTCGAGCGATGTTGCTGCTATGGCAGTCCACTCGGTCCGATACTAGCCGATATTTTCGTTGCCCATCTGGAGCAGAACGCAGACGCTGTTCATCAGTCAGGCTCATTTCTACCGGCGTTATGTTGATGATGTGCTGATAGTTACCGATACCAAGGAGATGGCAACGAGTATGCTCGATTCAATGAACAAGCTGAATTCTAAAATAAGCTTCACTATTGAGCACGAGCAGGATGAAACCTTGGCGTTTTTGGATATTCTCATGAAGCGCCAGAACAACGGTTCCTTACTGCGGTCCGTCTACCGGAAAACACTTGGATTGCTGGTGAGTAGTCGAGGATTTGATTAATTTCAAGTTGAACATCACCCACAATTGATCGCAGCTGTCGCATTCCCATAGACTATCCAGTCGGCCCCTTTCGAAAAGAAGCTTGGACTGGACAATACCTGAACTTTCACAGTTTTGTGCCGATCCAGTACAAGCGGGGTCTGGTGAGAACCTTGTTCTATCGCGCAAGAAGAATCTGTTCAAGAGAAACATTGGCCAAAGAGTTGTCATTGTTGAGAACCACGCTGAAAGAAAATGGCTATCCATCGGCATTTGTTGAGAAATTCAGCAAACAAAAGCCGGCCGCCGCGATGTGTTCAACAGCTTCCAAACTCAATGTCTACCTCCGCTTGCCATACAAGGGTGATGACGTTGCCACTCTGTTGAAAACCCGTCTCACAGCGGCTATCGGACGCACGTTCCATGCAGCCCAACTGGTCATGCTGTTCACCACCACCCGAATCCCAACACCACCTCTGAAAACACCGCTACCGCTCAACGCCAAATCTTACATCATCTATGAATTCTCGTGTGAGTGCCGGGCCACTTACATAGGCAGAACGGAGCGGCAGTTACGTAATCGGGTCAACGAACACATTCCAGTTTGGGTTCGCAAAACGCTCATGGATACCACGATAACGGGCTCAAGTCAGAATGTGACAAGTCACAAGGAACCAGCGTCATCGATCGCCCGACACTTGTTGACTTGTCGACCCAAATTGAACCTGGAGAACGTTACGCAACAAAAAATCGAAGGCTTCTCCGGTTCGCGGAGGCGGTAGCAATTAGCAAATGGAAGCCACCCCTCTGCGTACAGAAAGACTTGTTCGTCAGTACCAGATTGCCCTGGTAACTGATGTGTACGGATGTGTGTGTGTGGTTGTTGATTTTGTTGTTTAACTTCACAAGACCCATTGAACTTTGCTATATAAACCCATAGACTGCAGTATGTACCTGATGAGATGCAGCGAAATGTGCTCGAGAGATACATTGTGCAAAAAACTGTTTCTGACTTCTCTGTCATTATAAAGATTGTTCCTACCTAAATCATGAGAATTCCTAGCAAAACACCTCTATACTTTTCGTTTAATGAAGTTGAATGATACCTGTACCTACTTTGTGATATATTTACGTTTCACGCTGCCATAACGGACGTGACAACATCGAATGTTGCGCGTTTTCTGAAGACCGTAGAACTGGTGAGCTGTGAATTGACTCGGTGCCTTATGCATTGCTTCATTAGTTATACGCAATCACTTGGGGAGTTACCAATATAGCTTCTACGGCATCATCTCATTCTCTGTCTGTCAGTCTGCAGTTTCGTTTGATCATCCAGCAATGGCACAGCGTCTTCAGTGCATCTGTGTGCGTTTGCCTGAAGTGACGGCTATGCAGTTCTTAGCCATATGGTACATACAATTTGGCTCAAATCCTGGTGACGATTTGAGATGTTGTTTTATGGCAACATACAAGCCATTGATTGGAATACTACGGGCTATATCGCCGAGTTTATTTTCCGCTTGGAATAAACTATCTGCGTTCGTCGGTCGATGACACGAGACGTGATCAATAAAACTGCTAAACTGGGCTTGGACATGAGTGCAACCCGCATAGCATGGTCGTGTTACATAACTAAGATTCTTGCACTAACTGCTTCGCAAAATTGTGTCGGACACGTCAACACGAAGTATGTGCATCCACTATGATACGTTGTTCAGAATGTATATGTTGCTCAAAAACGACGTTTCGGCGAACAGACTGTTTCCGGTAAAACCTCCTCTTTGGCTAGTACAACTATGTAAAATTGAGTGACGATTAGAATGTTATTGAGCAATAACTATGGAAAGGACGATATGATTAGATAAATGATTAACATTAGGTTACTATAGTTAGGAACACGGACGAAGACGGTCCTCGGTTGTCATTGCTAATCGGGCTGGGTCAGTGGGATGGTGGCAAGTTGTTTCAGAGTTTGGTCAGCCACGTTTGGCTACGGAACGCCAGGATTTGAGTGAACAAATCCCGGTGATGACTTCGGATTGCGACCACCTTGGTTATCAACAAGTTGCAGAATTTGACCTTTCGCAACAAGGTGACGGACCTGGTAGACGGTGAGAAAACCTTTCTTCGTGTCTGTGTACCGATCACAATCATCAAATGATCAAGATTGATGATGGATGCTTTGTCGTCCCACAACGGAGCCTGCGTGTCGCGACTCTCTCACTGTCTCTAGGCACGAAGCCGAATACTCTCTCAGATAACTGTCTAGCAGTGCGACCAATTTATGCTGAACCACAAGAACAGTCAAATGAATAGATCAAGAAAGAGGCAACATTATTAGACACGTTACATTTCAAAATCACTTGAACCGCCTGTTTCAAGTAAAATGTGACAATAGTACTTGCGGTATAGTAGGTCGTGTTCATGGCGTTAGTTATTTGAAGCGATGTCGTCTCTGCCGTTTTGCTACCTTTGAATGGCAAAGCTAAGTAGACATTTTCCCCATTGATAGTGTCCACTGTGTGGAGATTTCTAGCACTGATAGTTATCTCGAAAAGTTCAACAACATGCAAGAGAGACAACCACGACCTTTGGTGGACACCTTCGATAAGATAAACGTCTGCTTAGCTTTGCCACTCATAGGTGATGCAGCACATGCAAATGCAGTCTCCTTCTCATCTTCTTTTTTTATTTTTCAACTAAGATGCGAGAAGCAATTGTACGCGTGACCGCACCGAAACATCAGGGTAGATTGGACCAATTCAGGAACACAGTAGCACAGTAATCGTGTATTCTTCTGGGAGCTACAGATGCACAGGAAAGATTGTAGAAAATAACAGAAGCTCGTGTCTCTCAAATCAGGAAGACCTTCCCTAATTTAAGCCATTTCCGGTGACAGGAAGACCTTCGTTAGAAGAAACTTAAAGGTCGTGTCTATAAACTCATGCGCGAACACAAATCAGCCTCAACTTGTCGACAGTCGATGTTTTGCTTTCTATCGCATGCATCCGGTGAACA
>LOND01029238.1:2822-15154 GCA_014220965.1 Paragonimus kellicotti
CCGCTGTGATCAGTTGTGGGTGACGTTCAACCGATATCAACCAAATCCTCTACTACTTACCAGATAGCAAATTGATATGCTAGTCGTCTGTCACATCTAACTATTTCAAGTTGAACATCACCCACAATTGATCGCAGCTGTCGCATTCCCATAGACTTCCAGTCGGCCCCTTTCGAAAAGAAGCACTAGACTCGAGTTTCGCTCTCATTAGAGCTCGTCAGTAGTGCATATCCTTGCCACTGCCGGGACTAGAACTCCGGCCTTGCTTTTCATGAGGCAACCGTGTTTACCACTGCGCCATTGACCTCACATTAGGCACGACCGAATTATCATATGTGAACGCTCAACCACTTTCGCTTGTGAGTAATGATCAGGTTGCCCGATCGCCTCGAGAGGAGACACAGTTACTGTCTGTTAACTCCAATCGATAACCCCTCGATTAGGACTTCCTAGACAGGTCGAAATCTTTGCTGGTGCTGAGGCCGACTAACGTTAGGTGCGAGATGGACAGATGATGATCTGGCTTGGAGAAGTGAAGAAGAAGAGGAAGAAGAAGAGGAAGAAGCGGTTGGCCACTGTAGGTAGGGTTCATCTACTGAGCTGGGGACCTCGTGACTCACAGAATCGATGACTGAAGATACTGGGTGAATTGGCGATTAACCCAGCTTAGCGGCGTGAATGTTCTCATTGTTTACAGGGTTGTTTGTGGGCTGAGTGCACCTAATGACGTGAGACTGAAAGCCGTATGGAAGCTGTCCTTCTGATAACGCCTTACTTTCACTAACAACTCGGTTGTTTGTCTGTATGAGTCAGGCACCTTTACGCTGAATCTTTGAAAAAAGGCGTGGCTATTTTTAGTAGTTAGACCCCTTCCTTCCCTTCTTTTCTGTTCTTTCCTACACAGAATTTGTTTTTCCCTTCATGGTTATGTGGCAGTTAATCAGCAATGATAACCGCCGATGTTTTGCTGTCTGTGATGACAATAAAAATGGTGATTGTGAGAGATATCTGGGTGACGAAGAGAACAAGTCGTAGGATTGTAAAGTGTGTTCTGGAGCCTCAGTTATGGGGAAGGTTCCTTAAGTTGTTAATTGGTTACATCCTATTGACGTGTAACAGACAACTCTATAGAATACTATACGTGTGTTCTCTGAGGCACATTTTTACGCTCAATACGAATCGTTGCTTCGAAGTAGATTACTGAAGCTGCAATACCGAGTGAGCTACCTGGGTTGCAAACATTCCTTAAGCGTTATCACACGCTGAATCCGAAACACTATGCTTGAATGCATCTTGTTGGTATCATCGACAGAAAAATTTAAACGAACACTGCATGCACATATTAGTGCTGGTATTTCATATCTTCAAACATGTGATCATCCGGAGATGTTTTAAAATGGGGTACCGTCTCCAGTGCTAACGATATCAGGCCGTTGTCTGCTTAAGTACATTTGTTTCGTGTATAGGTGCCCTTGACTGAATTACACTTCTTGTTCTGTATTCGCATTACATCTGATTGGCTATATTCCTATGATCCCTGCGCTTTAAAAATTAAACCTTTTTCTATGCCAGCTGTTTCATTGCTTTCTACTGCTCTATTAAGGTCTTACGGACGGTTATGTGTGTATAAACGTTACAGGCCTCTGATAGTTGTGAACAGTGGTGGTGTTGTTCGTAGCTCGGGTTGATGGTTTTGGTATTGGTATGTTCGCCGAGCTTGGCATTTAGGTTGCAAACGTTTCATCACCAAACGAGGTGACATCATCAGTGCGTAAGTGTTTCAGCGTATAGTTTTTGAGAGGGAAAACTGAATTCTGTAAGTCAGAAACTAACCAAAATAATGCAAAAACCGTTAACCTTATATCTATTTCCTGTACTGTGGGTCCTACTTAATGACAACACATGAAATAAAACGTAATCTCTCATGCATAAAATTTCTCACTAAATATTTCCGCCAAGCCTCAACGGTTGGAAAACTTGCTGTAGCCTAAGGTTGAACTTTTCAACCACTTCATTCACATGTACTGCTTTGATGTTTTTAACTCAAATCCATAAAATAGTCTAACATAATAAATCGAAGTCTCCCGACCGTTTCAATCTCACACCCAATGTGCACTGATATCGGGGTTTTCCGGCATACTGTTGCCTCACTTCTGTTAATATGAGCTCACACAGTAAGTTTCCAATCAAATTTACTGTATGCTTGTGCTAATTCTGGCCTCAACCACTGATGATCAAACTCGTTTACCAACGAATAACAATCTCCAATCAGTCGAACTCTAGCCTAGTCAGCAAACAGAGAACTTACCCATATATCGTTCTAGCAGTATCAGATTAAGAAGTAAACAGTTGATAACGGAGAGTCTGAAAATCATCCTCGGCTTAACGCAGGTTCTGAAGCTATTTCCCCCCCTGTAGCGCATGTCACCGGTCTTGCAATCTAACTGAAAAGCATGTTCACTTCACCAAATGACTAAACTGTTCGGTTTTCCATCCGGTCAGCTGATTTGGATCAATACAATTTCGGGGATGGCTACCACCGGTTCGTAAACGACAGAAATCACGTGATGATACAGCTGCGTGCATCAAGTATGGTGCAGAGCAGGTCAATTTCTGATTGGATTTATTTAGTTGTTGTTATTTGCGCTCATGTGCAGGTTTCCACTGGAGGTGAATCAAGTAACCTGACTTCCGATGTGGTAATGCAGTTGCACACTGAACAGAACGATACGACAGAAAACTCGACCTTACTGAGGACTGACAGCCCGCTGAAAATATGTGAGTGGGAAGACAACACTACCCTCCAACATAATTTGAGAGCCTGTGAGGCTAGAACTATTGATATGGCCTTGAAACATCACGTGGCCATTTTGGTGCCATTTGCATCTGTTGCTCCTTTGGACCTGGCTTGCCAAATCTGTACACTGGACAATTCGTCCGACCTCGAATGGATATGGACTCGTAGAACTAAAGTGGGTCCTCTATTCGTTTTACAGTCGCCAGGCAACTGGATTTTAAATTGGAGTCTATTTGAACCCGTTAGTACACAACCCGATTCAGAGTTTATCAAAACTCCTTGTTTGTATAGAAAATCGTTCACCCTCCATTTTGAACAGTTAAACGTGAGTGAACATTTGGGAACGTACGTATGCACGGACCGTGCCAAACCAGATGCTCCCACAAATCAGATCTGGTATCATGTTGACACGATTAGTCCCTACGAACCTACTCTAGACGAATTGGACTTGCCCTCAAAGTATGACCTATATAGTAAAGTGGAGACGCTGTCTCAAATGCAATCCCTGCAAAAAACGATTGACACTGATTTGGCCGCATATCAGGAATATCAGAACTTTTATCATGAACCTTTCTACCTCACTTCCCTTGTGTTCAACAACCTACCCAAAGCAGCCCCTTGTGGAACGCATACTATCCGCGCCTATCGTAGTTGCTTTGTACGGATTCAGCCTGACTCGATTTACGACATGAGAACGTTCACAGAGGAGGCTAAACTCATCTATACTGCGCTTTTGTACGCATTCGATTTTTTGGTCAGTCATCATCAATATGACGATCGGGTTCGCCATACGGTTATGCGATCTGCAGCCAAGCGGAGATCGGTTGAGCTTGGATTTTATGCCAACTTAAATCTCACAGATATCTATGTGCCATGCCAGTACACCTTGTTTTATCATCTTCCCAAGTTGGAGGGGTTTAAACCGTTGACAACCCGTGGATTTTATACCGATATGAATTACGACTTCGTGTGCCCAGAATTGAATCCCATGGATTTGATCAACTTAGCTCTGGAACGTGATGTGACCAAAATGCAAGTTCAAATACTAGGTGTTGAGGATGTTCGTTATATGAAAGTAGAAAAAGTTACAATTGAGGGCAGTCAGATGATGCAATTGACATGCAATTTGAATCGGCCGGTTAATTGTTCCGGAGTACGTAAGGATGTGATTTGGAAAACGGAATCGGGGATGACGTTCACTAGGCGTACAATGCTAAACGAGCGAATCTATTTGAGTGGTGACTGCTCCCTGATTATACAAACGGTTGAACGAAACGATTCCAATGTTTATCAGTGTTTTACTCGTAGTCCAAAAAATCCAACGATGTGGTCTCGGTCGCCATATATCGCCTACCGACTAAGCATTGAGAAAGCCAACTATAAGTTGCCCGAGTTGAATGAGTTTTTCATTGGGTTGATCATTTTGAGCATTTGGGCTATATGTATTGCAATAATGTGGTTTATACTGCTGGCTTATAATTATCACGTTTACTCATCAGCCCTGCTGGTTGCTGCCGCTCGTAGGTACAAGCATGAGGAAAAGCTGAATGAGGCAGAAAATCAGTTTCTTCAAGCACAGCTTCTCGCTTTTGAAGAGGAACGGACTATGGAACATTCAGAGGCTTCCGAAGACAATTGCGAGGTAGAAAGTCGGGAAGGGGAGGAAGGTGAGATAGATCCGTGGGCGGAACGTGAAATGGAAGAAACTGATGCAGATGAATATTCAGAATCTCAGTACTATAATCGGATGGATAGTGCTGACAAGATGGGTGAAGATTCCACCACTTACACATCAGATGAGGATTATGTGGTAGAACCCAAAGTTGACGGTTCTCCAGTGTCCGCTAGTGATACAGAAGACGAATTTCAGGCTGAGCCAACGCCGTCTTCTTCTAACCCTGTTTGAATTATATTTTATTCCGTAAACTGCGACTATACGGTTTTTTAAATAAAAGGATACTTCTACTTCTGTTAGCACATAACATTTCCAGCTTTTACAACACAGTGTATCTGCCCTCGTATGACATACAAAGCCATATGCGAGTTGACCTAAGCCTGAATAGAACAGTCATGGTCATGCGGGGAAAATCCGAGGCTGTATAGGCAGTAACCGTACGTCGCTACCATTGAGCTGTCGAATGTCTTTGTGACATATGAATTCTTCACTGGGTATTTCAATAGGTGTAATTATTAATAATTACAATAATAATCTTATAGTTTATTTAAATGATTGCACATGCAGTTAAAATCACAGTACATCAGATTATAAACCTTCAAGTCAGGAGAAGCTGTTCGGTTGACAAAAGCTATCAACTGAAGCTTTTGGATTATGTCACACGTTGTACACAACGTATACCCATTCAACAGTTAGAAGAGACTTTAAGGGCTAATGAATTGCCAGTTTTTAGTAAGTTTTTTTAAAGTGCTTCAGTTTTACGATTTTAAAGTGAATTTTACTTTTGTATGAATTCACCTTGGAATACATTTTGCTTTTCAGTAACCGTGACGGTTGAAAAATAGTTGGTTGCTTTTGGTTTGGGCAGTTTCCTTCTGATAGCATACACGCAGTACAAAAGTCCCCCGGAGGATGACTTATATAACCTTAGTTAGCTAAGGAGTGCTGAGATCCACAACCACATACATTTCCGATTAAAAAACATTGCACAAACTCGTAGTGCAATTTTTCCACTATCTGTTGTTGCTTGTTAAACAAGAAAGTGCCTACGGTTTCTTAGGCCATTTAATTACTTGGCTGGAGCGATCCTCAAGATGTTGTGTAGAATTACAGTCACAGGAACAAGACAATCGAGATGAGAAGTCGGTATTATAGGGCAATTTCAGTGATTTCATAGGGATGTACTGACAGACCCTCGGTTTCTTCAATTTAATATGACAATATTGGAATTGGACATTTTCACATTAAATCCTTCTAACCGTGTTACTAAAATGGACCAGGTAACAGATAACAGACCTGATATCAGCTCATACATGAACAAGGTGAATGACTGGACTGGTATTTGTAGAATGCGCTTCGTATCTTCAAACTGCAAAGTTCTGATTCAAGACTGGGACATTTCCACTCCTACTTTCTTTATTGCAGGTAATCCGCTTGAGACTGTGGGCAGTTTCACATAATTGGGATAGCACTATCTCGTCAGCTTGTAATATTGCTGGTGAAATATTAATGAGAATAACGAAGGCATGCGTCGTCTTTGCCAGTCTGCGTCATTTGTGGCTTCGAAAAGACGTCTAATTGTCATTAAACTGAGGAATATACAGTGTTTGTATGCATTCTGTTTTCCTTCATGGTTTAAAAGCATGGCCTGTTCACGACGAAACTACAGACAGATTTACTGTGTTTGATCATTGCTGTTACAACTAATTAGCCTACATCAAGTGAGATGGTCGGGTGAGCAGTAAGGCCTTTCGTCAGCACTTATTTCGGAACACTCGGGATGCGCGATCGATTGGTCAACTACTCACGTTGCACAGCCTGCGATGGTTGGGTCACATACTCCGCATGCCAGCTGAGCGTTTACCGTACCGGGCATTATATACTGAGACCACCAACAGTTGAGTAAAATCGCACGTTAGTCAATCAATGAAGTGGTCGCCCAACTTGCAGACGATGATTGTTCCATTCATTAAAATGAGTAGATGGCGCCTGTCCGTTTGGAGCTCTGGTGAACATTTAAATCGCTGGCTAGAAGCCGCATCCGATATAGTACTGCGCCGCAGTCAATGACCTACTGCACTGATGACATTTTTTAAATCGCCCACCACAGAGGTTCTATATCCCATGCTCCGCCATCCAACCAGACAGGATGAGGACGTGACTCATCGCCCGCCCCCCTTTCCATAGTTAATGCAATCACTGATTGTCGTTCTTTGTAGGTCAACATACCGAACTTCACTGAATTGTGTTGGAACAGAAGGACTGTTGAAGATCATCATTAATGTCATGTGGGAAATAGTAAACGAATGGAATGAGTGGCATTCTTGTAACAGGCTAGTGCCGAACAGCAGACAAACCAAGAGAGGACACTCTAATTGTGAATAACTTATTCGTTAAATAGTGACTATTATCCACTTTCAGTTCGCATGTTTCTTCGTTTTGATGTAGATACACTGTCGCTACATGTTTTAGTTTAGACAATAAGTTCTCGTCCACGATTTGATTTTTCTCCCGTAATGGTGATAAGGATAATGATGACAGTGACTTATCGGGGTTGATTCGTGCGGGATAAACGCTGAAAGCTATCCAGTTCACTTTTAGTCTCATGTTCTTTTCACATTTCTCACTTTAATATTGGCACTTTTCTGCTTCTCACGTTATCTGAATAATTCAACGGATGTATATCAAACTTGAACCACACTGTGAATCCTTTTGTTCAATAAAGACCAAAAATTTATCTGCGGAATTGGGATTTTGTCTAAAAAATAAGGTTCTGTTGCTAGTCTGTAATAATCAATAACTTCGACTGCTCAACAACGAAATGTTGGTCAGTTGCTAACTTAAGGAAATGACCATCGTCAGTGTCACAGAACCTGTCATGTTATCATGCATTAGACAACAACCGTACCGAATCCTTTCAGGTTTTTGTTTGTGTTCATCTTTAGAGCTCAGTCAAGTAGCGCGTGGATATGGCACACAATTCTTTGTCCACTGTTTTTATCAGGATAAACTCACCGGTCTTTACAAATAAAAGCGCACCATGCACATCATTTTTAGTGGGTTTGACTCTTCTTTCCTCTACACAAACAAGCGCACGGACTTCTGTCCCATGGGTGACTACATCCCGGTTGTACTAATCTTCCTGGTATTCTGGTCCGGAGTCCCTTCAAAGGAAAATTCACCAGGTCGAAATGACTGTTTGATTCACTAGGACAAACAGACACTCGATCGTTAAAACCGAAATTTGGAGCAATCTTGCTCATACTTGTTGAGCGCCCAGACAGACAAGAAAATTACCAGAATTCGGGAACATACTATTCGATCAGAAGTGCATCCACCAAGAATAGAAGCATCACTTACTCTATATGACGAGAATGTTCGTGCGCACAAAATGCACAAGCTGAAGGGGTTCATGTTGAAGCCAGTGTAACGATCCACGTCTGATCGTTGAGTTACACGTGGCTCAAAAACGGATTCCAAAGTTGAAAACAAGATTGGATCCAACAATTTCTACGGTACTATTAAAGAAATGCATCAATAATTACAAAAGCAAACCTCAATCGTTCGCGACGATAGTCTCGTCCAACAAAATCAACAGTTTCTCAACAGGACCAGCAAGGTCAAAGGTGAGCCGTCACGCCAGTAGGCCAGGAACAAGAATGGCTACTCGCGCCGCGGATGTTTAATGACACATTAGTTCAGTAGAACAAAACGGGGTTAATAAGGTAGTGAGAATAAGTGTCCGGTTAATGGGGAAAATAGGGAATGCAAATGATGGGTACGAATTTTCTGAGTTCAGGGACCAACAAATTTACAACCAGTTATAACTGTACTGCTGTTGTTGCATAGCAGTTTTTATTAGACATTTTAATGATTACATCTTGTTTGCACTTGGTAACTTGGCGAAATTATTTGAGAACTTAAATGATGTTGAACTAAAAAGCAAGACCCGACCATAATCCGACATGCATTCTTTTCGTCTTGGAAGGACTACGGTAACAACAGCTTTTGTAGTTTCGTTTCGCGATTTTGGGTACCAGAAGTAGCACCGAACCCAGCGATTATCACGACCTGCGATTGTTTGTATCCATTTACCACCCACATGAATGATACATTGTGTCCGTTTCTGATCCAACTGACTAGTGAACGGACACTGCCAGCAATCGAACAGTGACACGCGGCCACATGACTGTGATAATGGATACGTGAAATTTAATTAGTTCTCGTTCTGTTCAAGGCCGGCCGCATAACTCCGAGCCAATGCGCTGTGAACAAAAATGGATTGGAATGACCAGCTGTCTGGCAATATTTTGGATCTTATTTTCAGTTCCGAAGGGTAAGAAACGTCTGGGCTATCCACTTTTGAACATTTCATCCGTATGGCTTGATAGAATTATCGAAATATCTTTTGTCTCATACATTTGTAATATCACATACGTAAACAAAGTAGAGTGCGGTTTCTAAGGATAGCTCAAATCACGCATTTAGATGTTGTTTAAGGAGAAGAACAATCAGCTGATTCAGTTTAAGAACTTCATTGGGAATGTGTAATAGACAGGCTGTAATGGTAACATGAGAAGCAATGAACCTCAAAAGAAGAGGTCACATAATAATCGTACAAACGTGGGTAATACAAGCGAGTATAATCCAAAAATCTCATCAGCCAATGTTCTATGGTCTAAGTAAATCAGTCGCCACAAAGTTTGATCAATGTGAACGTGCTTAGTGTCCAAGTGTGAATCCAGACCAGCTCGTTTACATATTTTTATTTTCACCATCAATCTGTTAGGCACATAGGCACATAGATTGCCAGGTAAACCCATGTTGCTCATGACCGTCTCGGACTAGTCACTAATTTTTCAATAATCCGGTTTAGTCTGAGTAGGAATGTACAACTACCCAGTTCACGAAAGGCATGCAGCACACCACAGTCCCAACTGTCAACAGAGAGAAAGCAGTTCAGCATAATGCTATCTTAACAACTCATAGTTACGATTACAATGTCAGCTAGCTTCAAAGTCACCAGCAATATTCTATTGATCGAAGACAGTTTCATCAGTCTCCTACCAATTCACCCCCGTAATTTAATCCTTACTCCTTCGTTTTGGCCGCTGGTCATCGTTTTCCAGCCATTTCTTATCATTTCTAGCCAGCGTTACCTGTCCAAAACGCTCCATTTAGCTTACATCTTCCCTAATTTAAGATGTTTCGACGTCATTTTCGCTTGCCATCACCTCGTTTTTCGGTGGCTCAGAGCCAATTTAAGACTATCCAGAGAGTACCCGTATACTATCGTTTCAGATTGTCCGAGGTCATCCAAACCGACCGGTTTATATCAGCCCAATGAGGTAGAATGGAAGAGGATATATTAAACCCAAGTCCAAGCACCGTGTGAAACCTCATATCAACAGGAATTATAGACGAATGAGGGAAATGAACGCCCACAATACACACCTAAGGCTGAGTTCGCCGAACTAAGATTGTTGGTTCTGTCTACATTACTTCCGCCCTACTCATAGTCCCAGTATGTTCCAGCTACTTTGACCCATTGGTGTTTTCTGACCGGACTCAAGCGGAAGGTTTGTCACTGCACTCCCTCACACCCCGTTGTGACTTCAGGATGATCTAATTGTTCCACGATTTGCCCCAGTGAGCTATTATGATCTGTTTAGTTCAAACGATCCTTAAGATACGCTGCGATTACAAAAGATTCCATTGAGTTACCCTAGGCCCACTTAAAAATGGCCTCAAAGATGTTATCATCATCATCATCATATCAGCCATGAGCCTGACCAAAAGGTACTGTGGCTCGGGCTGCCGCTCACCTCAACAGTGACGTGGAATATCCTAGAAGAAAACGTTACTAAGAAGGTTGAAGTCTAAGCAAAAGAACTAGAAATGGTATGGATGCAGGTACGCCATTGACTGCGACACGCTGCCATCTCGGATAGCGTCTCTAACCAGCGGTTTGAGTGATCACGAGGACCCCATCCAGGCAGGCGACACCTACCCACTTTACTCAGTGGAGCAGTCAGGGTTTTCATATTTCGTGACCACGTTGTCGCTTGACCACATGTGGTTTCACCCAACTGTTGCGTGCGTCAGTTATATAATCGCCCTGTACTGTAAACGCTCAGCTGGCATGCGGAGTACGTGACCTAACCATCACAGGCTATGCAATGTGAATAGTTGACCCATTTCTTCCGCCTTCCATGTGCCTTCGGGCGATAATTGTTTTCTAAGGCCAAGACAACCGGTAAACATTGGCGCCTTCAATGTCCGCACTCTCCGACAAGTCGGTCAGCAAGCTGCTCTGGCTAGTACTCTCTCAAGTCTGGAGCTTGATGTGTGCTGCGTGTCGGAGACGCGAGTCTACGATTCTAGCACCGTTATCCATTTGAGCTCACCTCTAGATAACTGTCGATCCAAGCGCTTCTCAGGCCGAAGCTGAATCTCGCGATCAAGCTGGGTGGGAATCGCACTGAGTTCCAGAGCAGAGCAATGTTTGCTCGATTGGATCCCAGTGAACAGTCGCTTGTGCGCTGTCAGACTCAATACATCGGTAAAAGTCTGTCGACGCAAATCAGAAAGACGTTGTGTATTCATTATATCGGCGTACGCCCCAACAGACAGCTGTTCGGATGATACCAAGGATGCGTTCTATGACGCCCTCGTTGACCTCCTGAAACAAACCAAACACTCAGACATCATCATACTAGCGGGCGATTTGAATGCCCAGCTTGGTCGGCTTTCCCCGGACGAGAAGCGGCTGGGAGGTATGTTTGGTGTCCGGGCACAACGCACTGACAATGGTGACAGACTGCTGCAGCTGTGTGCATCCCATGGTCTCTATATTTCGAGCACGGCATTCCAACACAGGAAGAAGCACTGTGTTACATGGAGACCTCCGTGTGCTTCTCAGCTGTGGACACAGTTGGATCATATAGCAGTCAGTTACAGGTGGCGCCACTCTGTTAAGGACTGTCGTGCCTTTTGGAGCAACCACCTGGACTCGGACCATGCTGTTGTGCGTGCCCGTTTTGTTTTGTCATTTACCCAGAGGACACACGCTCGTAAATGCAAGGTAATTAGCTGGCATTCGAGCGATGAGGGTGTAAAGAACGCTTACCAGAAGGCGTTGGTGAACAAGTTGCCCAGTTCGAGTCAGGTGAAAGATCCTAACGAACACTGGGAACAAATCGCTGCAGCTATGAAAACATGCTGTGAAGAGGTATGTTCCGAAGGAGCTGTTCAGTTGCGACAGAACTGGATTTCCATCGCGTCGATAAACCTCATGAACAAGCGTCGCTCGATCCCACCTGGTTCTGAATATGATGACGACCGTCGAGAACTTAAACGCAAGCTGACTAAAAGCTTGCGCAAAGACCGTGAGCACTACTTGGTCGAACAGTCGAAAAGAGATGGGAAAGGACCTTTTTATCTGGGAATTGCAGAAGGCTTTTTTCCCTGATCCGTGGTTGTACTGGTCGTCGAGTCGGTGTGAGACCATATGTGAAAAAGATGGTTCACTTATCACCAATCAATCGCGTCGACTTGATAGATGGGCTGAACAACATTTCGAAGAACAGTTCAGCTTGGCGCCTCCAACCAGATTATGTGGACGACGGGACCCGAATGGTCAGTTATTGCGTTCCAGACGGCCCTCCGTCGGAAGCAGAAGTGGTCCTAGAGCTCTCAATTATTGAAGCGTAACCAGACCTCATCTCTCCTCCTCTTTTCATGGATGGCGGGGAAAGGTTGATATCAGAACTGACTAAACTCCTCCAGACGATTTGGGAGACTGAAGAGGTACCTCGCGGTTGATGCTTGTCAGTAGTAATTCCCGTTTTCGAAAAGAGG
>LOND01029240.1:0-11423 GCA_014220965.1 Paragonimus kellicotti
TGATGTGGCATAGAGAAACGGAATCGTTCACCAAGTGATTGGTCACTGTAGATCGGGTTCGTCTCCCGGACTGAGGCCAGGGCGACTTCCAGAGTCGGTGGCTGGAGAGGTTGGTTGAGATGACGACTAATCGATTTCAGTGGCGTGAATGTTGTCGTTGTGTGGCCGAGTTGTCTGTGAAGTGAATGCATTTAATGACGCAGTACAGTGAAAGCTAAAGGAAGCTGTCTTGTTGATGACGCCTTACTTTCAAGTATACCTCGGTTGTTTGTTTACAAGGTGTAAGCACTGAATGTTTGAATACAGACTAAGCTAATTTTAGTAGTTAGGTTCCTTCCGTTTCTCTTCTTTTTTTCTTCTCCTTTACTGTATAGGGTTTGCTTTTTTCCCCATAGTTGTGTGACCGTTAAGCATCAGTGACAACCAATGATATATTGCTTTCGGTGTTTTTGATGATAGTGACTTCAGAGTCAACGCAGCTTATGCTGGACTTATGTAGACCGTAATATTCGTACTGTGTCCTTTTGGTTATGTTCATGTTCAAAAAATACCTCTGCTGAGCTTAATTTCTTACATATTTTAAATACTACCATCATCACTCTCACGACATTGAACACTAGGTTTCGTAAGTTTGTGGTTAAACCAGTGATCACTCTCATAGATAGCATTACATCGGTAGTTCTCACTGATGCTTCGCTGCCATACAACCGTGAAGGAAAAAGCGAACTCTGGCCCGGTGCAGAAAAAAGAGAAGGGAATGAGTAGTCTCTTAACTACCAAAATGAATCTGTATTCAGACATTCGGCGTCAAACTGTCTACACTTTGAAAATAAGCAACGGAACTATAAGTTGAACTAATCGCCTATAAGAAAAGATTTGTTCAAAACAGTATCGACTGCTCAACGTTTTCTATGAGGGCGAATGTTTTATTAACGGATACTATACGATATCCTACAGTTTGTTCACCATGGTTCATGTGTAGTTCTGTTTAAGTTCCACTAGCTGTCACTGATATATCCATGCATTGCAGCAATCGTACTAAAGTAAGGGTAGAAGCGGTTATCATGTATCAACTAATAATTTATATATTATTTCCTGTTTTTTAGTGTTTAGTTCTGTATGTCACTTGTCGAATCAATGACCAACTTGATGGTGAGTTTGCGTGCCCTAGTCATCGCTGTGAACTTCATGGATCACTCACTGATGATGAAGTACGCCATACTTGTTTTTACATTTTATTCACTTGCTTGTTCAGATTAAAGCGCTAGTACCGTCCTCCGTCTATGAGAAATATGCAGATCATCATAAACAGAGAGGTTTGCAAGTTTCAAAGTGGATTTTAAATTTTCTTTTGCGATAGAAGTACTTACTAATTCCACCCTAACATTTTGCCCGGTTGTTGGGTGTGGGGCAATTTGTGATATTCCTGTAACAACACACAGCCTTTCTACTTCTGATAACAATCCAAGCACGGTCTCATCACAAGCAACCAGACGCAACGGTGTCCTGCACCGATTTTGGTCCCGATATCGTTGGTTTACCCGACACAATCCTCCACTTGCCAGACAAACTCTACACAATCAGACTCTATTGTCAGACCCTGCTCCCAAATCCAATACTGGTGTCTTTCCTTCCCATTCTTTTGGAGTAAGTGTACTTTTTATTACCCGTTTTTGTTTGGTGCGATGCAATTCAGTGTCGTTGTTTATTGCAGGTTGTCTTGTTAGTTTCAATAACACGCACACAGGCTAAACTCTATAGTTTATTTGTCAGTCAAATCATTCAAACATTCACAGGCACATCTGGCTGGGTGTTGTCTTGCTTGATACCCAATAACGGTTTATTACTAATGTGTACGTTTCAAGGGCTCATAATACCAACTGAACTGGCCTTGATACATCAATTTCTCGCTCTCAAAATATCCATGCCATCCGTAACCTCTACGACTCATCGTCTAACTTGGATGTGCAACGCGTACTGTATGTGTTCGTCCTGTGTCCTTTTTAATGCGTTTTTGGACTAGGAATAGCTACATCTTCCTGGATGCTACACTTAAAGTGCACCTCTCTTGTGTTCATCCCTTGAAAATTCACGGGTGCATGTAAGCCAGTTATTGATTAACAGAGTAAATGTTGGAACGGATAAGTATATACAATCGTTAAAGTAATTTTGATTTGAAGGTAAATCAGCTGTAGCAACAACGACTGTTGAACATTGAACTACCTGTCAAAGCTCTGATCACCCCATTCATTCCTACCAGTTCGAACAGTCTTCCAATGTCCACTCTATTATCAATTCCAACTTATATAAAAGCTGAACACTGTTCTCTTGTTCGTATTTATGTATTCTTGAATGTTTAGTGTCCCGTTAAATCCAACATATTATAACACGGTGTAATTTTTATGGGGCAAGGTACATTTGGATAATGACGAACGCATAATGCCAATCTGTGTAACTGTCTATGAGTCGTCACAGCTTAGAGTGGTCTTAATTATGGTATGGTATTAATTATGTAATCCAACCGACTAAGTTTTCCGTCCAGAAGATGTTCGACACCACCGAGGTATTGACCGCCCGATGTTGTTTGTAGAGAAGTCGAAGAGAAAAGGTGACGGTAGACAGCCTTGTCGAACACGACTGATAGTTGAAAAATGGTCTTGAAAAATCCCGTAGGTGCCTATTCCTGAAATCTGTCCGTATGACATTAAAACAATTTGACATACTTACCGGACATACCATTCTTCAGATGGCAATGCTGGATAGAAATCTTATCAACATAATCGAACGCTTCATGAATGTCTAATACAAACAACACTTGCCTCTAGTAACAGTGTTTAACTTCTGTTGTTTGACGGACAGTGAACGTTTAGTAGATGAAACCACGACGGATACCGGTTGGCTGCTCTTTTATTTGGATCCGTCAAGGCGGGGTAGGTTTGGACACAATAGAAAACACTCGTTCCTCAAAGATTGTCGGAATCACCACTTGAGCTCTTTTTAAAACTTGGGATAACAGTAGCTGTATGTCAGACATCGGGAGGGAGTTCTTGAAGCCACACTTCACCAATAGACGCCGAGTGAGTACAGTATCACCATCTCGGAAAAGAGTGAGAAAAAAGTCATCCGGGCCGGAGGCCTTATTCGTCTGGGTAGTTTCCTAAGTGTCCATGAGAGTGTGAATGAAGCCATCAACAGTCATTTCAAAGATCTGAATGAAACCTTTTAACATTCGCTATTTGTAGCGGCAGAATGATGTGTACCCTTCTAAGGGTGGGTGTACTTCCCATGGCGGTGTTATATTTTTCTGTATGGTTCGAGGCTTGGCCTACCCAAGGGGGTATATATATGTATAATGAAACATGAGCGGTACTAGTTAAGGCATCTTTGGAACCGGAAAGACTACCGGTTGTCGCTTAGAAAACTAGTGTATGATGCATGTGTACGATCCGCCCTACTCTGTAGTTTAGAAACCGGGTCTGTTTGCTTCGGAGAGGTTAACGGGCGTGCTGCATTTTATCGTCGTTGTCGCATAAATTTACGAGTGGTATATGGACAAAATTCCAAAATTTGTACATTTTTGTAAGGATAACCCATTGATTTGAACTGTGAAAACAGAACCCAACAGTTCACTACTTCTGTCTATATGATTACCTTGAAGGAACCACACTGTAAACCACTTCAAAGTTCCCCTTCCGATGCTAACATCAGAACCCCTCTGCCGGCAAAACAAATGGTTATTTCCTCAGCGGAGAAAGACGACGTTATTCCGCTGACAAAATGATAGTGCGGAACGTTTACATGTATTCATTTTTTGTTTAGCCGAATAATCGAACGTAGGTGACTATCTGTTAATTCCTCTTTGACTCAGTGTGAAACTCCGACTGTGCAGTTCTATCACAACAGTTAGCTTATCCATAAGCATACGCAATGCGGACCGCTTTAAAATGTTAGCATTGACCAACAACTGTGTCATTATCGGCGTCGTGCGGCTTAATTCATCTACTTTTTTTCATTGGTCCCTTTGTCGTTATCATTACGGACGTCAATGAAGCTTACTGTATGCTATAGCTCATCGTCGATTCAGATTTTTAAGTTTATTTGCAAATGTAGCAACGAACTCAATGACTGTAGCAGACTGCTCACATTTTTTAAAGTTTCAAATATGTACTCAGGAGCATTTACCATAGAGAAATGCGTGGATTAACTTGCAGAATAATTCGCCTTAAACCTAATTCACGGCTAACCATTGCATTCATAACTGTTTTTGTTATTGGGTTTAGAAAAAACAAGTCTGACTTCCTTTGCTCATCTGCATCCAGCCGACGCAGCATCTAACCTACACAAAACGTGACGCTGTAGGGTAATCCTTCATAGTTTTCAGTAGACTGTAGTCTTATGATTAACTTCACAGCTAATAAAGCCGTTTTGATGTTTCTCGTAGAAGTTCTCAGAGTGGTTCTTTATCTACGGAGCTTTTCTGTCCTCGTTCCTTGTACATGTTCGTTGTTGTCATCCACTTATCCAAAATTTCAATGGTTATTCATGTCTTCTTTTTGAATTCGTATTGCTGTCTATGATGATGATAATGAATTCGTATTGGACCCCATCTCTAGGCTGTTTTTCCCTTATAGTAAGCTGGATACCATGCCTTCAGTACGGTGAACGATAAGAAGTCTCCATCGTTAACATCATAACATAGCATCCCAGATAAATGCCCCATAACACACTGAGGCACAAATCAATGTTCATTACCAGGCTCCCCACTAGAATCCCGCGGAATGAAGGCCCTACCTCGTAAGCGTTGCATATATTTTCATCCGAGTAATCCTCTCGTAGATTTGCTGGCCAATTGTTCGATCCATCAGTTGTTACGTCCTCATTTCCCTAAGTTCAACATACAACAAACGTGATGTTACTTTGCGCCTTGCTCGAAACCCCGCCAGCTCTCCATTACCGTTCCTAAGATCAACGCTCTCAGACGCTTCGCTAGATCAACGGTCTTTACTCATAGTACTGCTCTGCTGACAGACACATTTTTCTTGCAAGAATGTACAAACCAACAATAGAGCTCGTCTTCCACGTCTCTCTGTTTGAACAAGCAAGCCATTGTCATCTCCCGTGAGTCGTTCTCCCATAAATGGCTTTTTTTTGTCCGTCGGTTTCCACGTTTTGAACTTACAGTATAAGAATTTTCGGGCTTTCTACAGTTTCTCGCATAGTTAATCCGTTTATCTTGAATCTGGTCTTCTTATCTTCTAAAGACATTCTCAAGATCGCCTAGGTTAGTGGTGAGTAGCGCGTCGGCGCCGGCGGGTGATGTTCGTCACCAGTGAACCAGAGCGAGACTTTGGGATCAAGTGACATTCCTGGACAAAAACGAGCGGGATGGTTTGTGATAGTGGTATCGCACTACCCAAATTTGTTGCACTTTCATGTACGTGCACCCGCTTCGTTACATCTAGAGTTTACTCTATCTATCTGTCATTCATTCATCATCACGACACATGCTACCCTACGCGCGATCTTCATTGAGTTGGCGACCAAACCGCCCGTCATCGTCCTCCTCGACGAGCCGTTTTGAGAATCTTTCAACGATGTGACCTGACTAAATGCGGAAGACACAAGTTAAAAGTGGCTGACATTCGCCCGCTCGTCTAAAAGGACCGTTCCGACGTACAGTTCTTTAAACGGAAGTTAAAACCACGTTCTTATTGTTCGGTGACCACCACTCCATGCCTGTGCCGCATTACAGCTCCCTTGACCCGCCACCCGCGATAATTTGGGGGTGGAAATATCTCTGAGTACTTCCAAGCAATGAGGATCTCTCCCTCCTAACGGACACCTCTGAACTGTGGAAACTTCTCCCATCCCTCTTTGATGTCCTCTATGGAGGGTTTGCTTCTTATGTGTACTGGAATACCAACCGTTCAAAAGGAAGACATCATTATATTCAAAAGTGGACGTACAAACGGAGCATAACTCCTCGTTGTTGGAACGGAAATGTTTCACTCTCAAAAGTCTCTCCCAACTGCGCTACCACTATCAGGTGGTACTCAAGTTCTTAACCATAATTAATGGCTTTGTCTCGAAGGCACACGTTCACACAGGATCATCCGCAATGTAAGGCCATTTCATTGTTCCATTCGTACTGCTCGACTTCTCCCATGTGAGGTTGGTAAGACTATCATTGTTTGAAGTGACCAGATCCGGTGTTTGCCCGTGGTTCAGCCCGCATGGGGCGTGTGCATGTATGGTCTTTGAATATTATGCGCCACTGGTGTATGATCGACTAATGCATTCTGTGCTCAGTTTATGGTTACCCCACTGATCGTCTTCGGTTGAAACTTGGTGCTTGATTTCTATATACTGGTAAGCAGTGCACATTACCCGGTTGAGGGAGCTCATGAACGTCTATGAGGCAGAGTTGGTCGTGACCAATTCTGACTCAGGTCTGCAGGGTTCCCATGTTCAATTCAACTATCGTTATCCAAAGAAAAGAAACCAAAGGGCGCTTCCTCGAATCGGGTTCCGTGTATGTTCGACAACAGTCATTTTTCTGGAAAGAAACAACTGTGGAAAAAGTGAAGAAAAGCGTTTCGTTAGCTGTGTACTCAAATCCATAACTGTCTACTTTTAGTTAGCAACAGTTATGCACTAGCTTGTAGTCTGTTCATCTGGTCTTCGTCTGGTCATTCATCTAAGAGTCCGTTCCTGCAGATCTTTCCGTACTGTGGTATAGGACATCATCTTTACCGAGGAGGCTGCACTCCATCTTCATGGCATTGTGTATTATGTTTGTACGACCGAATAATTTGCGTCCTCTGATCGTTCTTTGCTCGGCGGCAACCTACTTTAGTATCCACCTTCCTTTCATATTAGCAATTACATCTCTGGGACCTTACACCACAAGTAAAAGTCATGAAATCAATAAGACCAAATACGCGTATTGCGTCTCTATTTTGCTTGTTATATTTACTGTTATATTATCTGTTTTAGCCACCACAGTGCCTTCTAGTCAGACTGATAGCCATTGTGAATGGACGAATAGTTTTACGTTTACCCACTCAGCCCTGGAAACTGCTATTGTGCCCGTTGCAACAAAACGTCTTCCGGTGACCCACAAAATTAAATCACTGTGGCATTTTTTTCGATGACGAGGGCCAGCGGCGTTTTATTGCTCTTCGCATTGAGAATAAGATGTGGAGAACACGTCAGCATATCTACATTGCAAGTCACTGTTTCTTGAAATTTTACGAGACCTCAGCTAAGGATGTTAGTAACTTCATTGCTTGCTTTCAGCAAACCATACCAAATTATCGCTCCAGTGAAATTCCACAACCCACGTTGTCTCATTTCAGGTGTACAGGATGAACAATCGCTTTATGGACTACTATCTGATAAGGAATGTGCATTAACGTACACGGCAGCTCCCACATTGGTTCGACATCGTGCGTTCTTGAGTTGAAGATCAAGTTTAATTTTGACGCCCTTCAAACACCATATATTCAGATGTGTTTTTGTTGCTGAATTTTAATTGTGTTATCGGGGCTTGGTTAGGTCAAGTGAGCCAGCTACAGAATTGAGTTGGGTTTAAAGCAGTTATGAACATAATTGTGTGGTTCATCGGAACCACGCTATCATGTGTTAACTATCAAATGTTTAGGAGCACGTGATCAATCTATGTCGACTTAATCTGCATCATAATGCGCCAGGAATGGGGACACAGCACAAGCGTGAGGTTCCGTCGCTGTGTACTTTGGAAAGGTGTAAGCCTGCAACCGTTGATCGAGTTAGTGAAACTGCACAGCCTGCGCTGGTTGAGCCGTGTACTCTGTATGATGACGGAGCGTCCGTCTTACCATGCATTATTCACTGTGGTTGCTGACAGTTGAAGAAAGCCTCAAAGTGGTCAGACAGTGACGTCTTCACGGGCTATGAAGGCTCTGACTATCCTGCTATGCAAAGTTGATAGATGCCGCTTACAAGATTGAAGGATTCGAGACCATCCACGTCGCTGGTTGGATGCACTCTGAAATGGTAGTTTGTCGCAGTCGGTAGCGAGCCCTTATCGGCTAAGTTGTTGACTCCTGCTCCTCGTAATCATTTACTGTTTGGTTCGTTTTTCTTCTGACATTGGTACCCATTTTCAATCCACTATTTTCTGAACTACTGTGATTATCAACGTTATCCAGGGTCAGAATACCTTCGGGTGCGGCTCAAAACTGAAAACGCTGATGATTCTGTCAGATCAGCTAGCAGAGATTTTAATCCAGTCCTGAGCTGAACGAAATCTGCGCTTATTGGTCTAAAATCGCCAGGTAGATCGTGTGACCGATGTTCACTAGTGTCTGCCTATAGCTGAAGTGAGGCTGCGTGTTGAAATGTGTGGAGCTAAACTCCCTCCATCCTTCCAGTTATTTAATTCTGAGTCATTATTTGTTTTCCGCTATACATGGAACCTGCTTAGGGGGTGCGCTGTTTGATTTGCATGGCAGCAACAACAGGGTGGTTTCCCGTTCTGTAGTTAGCGACTGTCGGATTCATCGCCTTTCTGTATTCGCAAACTGGAAAAATTCAGCAGAGTCAACGTTGCTTTATCGACCTCTGTAGCCTCCATCGTTCACGTAATATGTGATGTTCACTTGCGTACCAAGATCGAACGCCAGTTTTTAGCCAAGAACGGTCAGGACAATATACAAAACTGATTGGGTACCCCTTGATTATTGCTTGTCACCGATTATCCCCGTTTTCATGAAGGAGACCCACAGTTTGTTCAACGACCACAGATGCATCAATCTAGTCTGTTCGTGTCCAGCTTACTCAGTGGCTTCTGTTGCTTTGGCACACCATATCTAGCATAAACCAGATACGTGGAGGGATGCCAGAATTTCGCGCCGGTCAAGCGTCCATCGATCGCATTTTTATTGGTCGACGGTTCACCGAGGACCGGCAATCTTATTGCAAGCCGATGGGTATGGTTTTTTTTAGACTCAAAGCCTGCCTTCGATCCGGTTATTCACGGCGTTCTCTGGATTCGTCTCCTTCTCAGAGGAGCTGTGGGAAGATGTGGGCCTCTTAAAATCATTGTATGCTCACTCTCCAAGCAGGGTTGAAGTTTATTGACAGTTGTATCGGATGTCCACCGCCTCAAATGGTGTTCATCAAAGGGTTCAGTCTATTCCTTCTCGCCAACTTTTTGTCAAAAACGACACTAGTAAGCTCGTTTATGGACTTTGGTGAGCCTGATATTGGGTTTCTTTTCACCACATGGATTGTGCAAATGACGTTATCATGTCCGGCACTCTGTTGAAAGCAGAGTTAATGATCAAGTCGATCTGCTTGAGTGCTTTTCACACCTACAATGTGCTGCTTTAAGATCGGAGCATTCCTGGCCCCACATTCCTTATTGCAGGTGGTCTGCACGAGACTACACCGTTTTGCATGTCTGGTAGAATCAACTTGTAATATTACTTATATAACAGCGAGAATGACAGATAAATGTTTTTGCCAGCCTGTGCCATGTGTGGTACCGAAAGGGAGCTCAGTTATCGCTGAAAGGAAGGATGTGCAATGTTTGTATGTGATTCATTTTGCTGTGTGGTTTTTAAACTTGGTCTGTCTGTAATAAAAATGTCGGCAGGCCACTTGCATTTGATCATCACTTTCTTGGTCAATTAACCCATATCAAGTGGGATAGTCACATGAACGATATAGTAATTCTCCAGCACGTGTTTTGCAAACTCGGACTATGCTCAAGTAATACACCTGCCGTGATTGGGTCACATACTCCGCATGTTATTTGAGGGTTTGCCGCATCGGACATTACTTAGTGAGACCACCGACAGTCGGGTACTACCGGGGAATGGTCAAACAACGACGTGGTCACAAAATGAGAAGATCCTAACTGCACCGTTGTGATAAATGAACTGTTGTCATTTTCCTGGTTGGGGCCCTCACGATCACTCAACTAACTGGTGTGAATCGCTATCCGGGATATCAACGTACCGCCATCAATAGTGTGCCTACCTCCACAATATTTCCAGGTCCTTTATTTAGTCTTATTTTATATAGATTTTTGTCTACCTTTCCTTTGGTAATTTTTCGGACATATTCCACCCCACTCTCGCGGCAGGCGGCTGTATCTTCGATCAGGCTCATGACCATTACGAATGAATGCAAAATCTGATCGTAGGGTTTTTAATGGACTGTACGTCATCGGTGCTGTGCGTTCTATGGTCACTCAGGTGCATGCTCAGTGTTCTTTGAAGCAGAGGTGAACGGGGGACTTAGCCGTTTTATTCATTGCCTGTCCTTTAAAACTTACCTGGATGGAGTGTGGTATCGCTAACAGGACAATGATCTATCCCCATTTTGCAGTCGTTCGTGGCCGACATGAAATATATGTGCATTCGTTTTCACTGATTGTCGCATCTGTTGAATTTTCTCACAGTTCATTTATACCAATCCCATCCTATGCTTATATCCACATTCCAAAGGTTTGATATGTAACAGCCTCAAAAGCAGCACATTATAATGTCCCCACTTTCTTCTGTGACATGTATACAGTCACCATGTTGCAAGCGTTGGCATAAGTAGCAGAAGGCTATCAGCGACCGCTCACGTGTGTTCTACCCTCGTCCGATCAAACAGTTTGATGTTGGCACCTCCAGCATCTGCGCTCACAGGTATTGGTTGCTTCCACTGTATGTTGTGTGATACACGTTCCTGTGCCTGGGTTCAAAAAGTGAATGAAAAATTCAGGCTACGTTGGTGTAAACCAACGTTTCTAATCATTTGAAAGCAATTATCGATCGGTGGCAATGTGAACTATCGAGAGATAGAGAGATTTCCGGAACAGCATGCTTCACAAAGCCTTGTGGCCAAATTGCTTTGTTTTCCACGAGACCGTCCAGAACATGTTTTCGAATGTAGGCTTAATTAAGCAGCAAATAAACGATGAATTGTCACTAAAATAATGTCATCTTAAAGTACATCAGAAGTCTGGCTGGTAACGGGAAAGGTTACAAGTTTGATCCCGCATTCAAACTATTTCTATCTGATGAGTCCAAACAGAAACGGGACAGTTCGTGGAATGTCGATTTGAAGGTGAATACCCAGAATTATTATGTAGATTAGAAGTTTGTTGACACCAGGTGCGTCATATTTCAGTGGTTTTTACATGTGCGTGAAAGAAACATGACAAATTCATTATTATTGAGGGTATTAGACGCCACAAGACAGTGCGTTTTATCGGCCTACTACAAGTTGATGGGTTCAAGGTATGGAATGTTTTGTTCAAATCTTGGAGAGACACGTATAGCTTAAGTTTATGCAAAGCAAAAATTTTTTGTCAATTTGAGATCTGTTCCTGTAGGCTTGCGACGGAAACAGAAGCAAACCTGAGGAGGACACTGCTACTTTCT
>LOND01029240.1:11523-30499 GCA_014220965.1 Paragonimus kellicotti
GTTTGTTTGTCATCTGGTGCACACGTTTTACCGTTAGTCACCTACTTGTAACATCTTGCGTGAGCCCACTCGTCGTATGTTAAATGACTCTTACACTTTAATCGCTGCGCTGTTTGGCCCGTTCTAACTTTGCGGTTATGTGCACGCCTCCGATCCACTAAAGAACACAAGTGCACTCCTTATTCGGGTTGGGGGACGGGATGATAACGCGCAACTCTCAATTCGGAAATCATTATGGTTGGGTGTGTCAGTATTTGGAGGGACATACCTTTGTTTCAGGTGATAAATGGAATGTTACAACAGCCATCTTTGTCTCATTCATTGCTGTTGTGCTTTATGACCCATTGAAATCTCGTTATGTATGTCACCATAAAAGCCGAAATGCTTACAAGCTTAAAACGCCTCAGGGAATATCTTTGTGTTAGCCGCGTTTTTGTGACTCTCTAGGATAATCAGTAACATAGTACTCCATGAAGTGTGTCTCATCGGTCTAAGCCAGTCTCATCTGTTTTCGTTGCAAGTACTGATTTGTCTCCCCTGGACCAAAGTAATGTGTCGATACTGTTTGAAGTCTTTTTCTGTTTGTTGAATGTGATCAAAAATGGTTAGTGTAACAAATTGTCTTTCGTGGACGAATGATTCTTGCCATATGGTTGTTAGTAGAAAGCATGCTTTCTGAAACGTCAAAAAAATCGCCGATTTGATTTTTCACGTGTTTCTTGGACAACCTCAAGATGGCACTATGATGACGACGCTGATCCTAGTCCCAGTCACCTCGATTGCTTCCGATGGTTCTGTCTCACCCTTATGTGACCCGGTATGCTACGGCAGTAAATTCATTGTGTTGCACATTTGTTGAAGTGTCCGTGGCTCATGGGCAAAAGGTTTGTTACCATAATTGACCATCAACAACAGACAGGCGCTTCGCTTTCAACTCCTCCGCACAAAAATTGTTTCTTGACTTGTGACTTGAAGGGGATGATATGGTATAGTGGTATAATAATAAAAAAGCAGGCCGATAAAATTGTTGTATCCAAACCGACAACGGAGAGCGGACTGCGTTCCAAAAGTACACGCTTGTTTGCACGACAGGATACGTGCAAATGCATACATTTGTAACCGCTGGGATTTAATTATACGTCAAGTGTGTATGTTTATTGTCAGTATGTTTAAATAACGATTTTGAAATTGATCAAGTTCTTTCTGTAGTTAATGGTCGAAAGTAGTTTTTGTTCTCCCGTCATGATTCTGGATACTACACTTTGAGGACGGCGTTATAGAAAATGAATAATTTTATATGGGAGCCCATGTCTCATCTGATTTGCTGAGCATTGCTTTTGGGAATTAATGTTTGCTTTGTAACCTAAGAAACTGGTCAGGAAAACGTCGAATACTGAAGTCGACATAGTGCTCCTCCAGAGAGAAACACTTTTACACAGTATGACATAATTTGGGTTAGGTTCTTTCCATTGACTTTCAAGAACCACATATGAAACAGCTTTGGGGATTGAAACAAACGCAGCTGCTCGGAGTAGAATTCGTCCTGCAATCCAGTCGAACGAACTTCGGCGGATAACCAAATACATAAAGCCGCTAGTGAATAATCTTTACGTGTCACTGGCCCACTCAAGTCTGATGTACACTTGGTGTTTGAAGCTACCTGTAGGCCTACTCAGCTGGCCTGAGTTGACCGTATTCTAACTGACATTCATGCTGTTGTACAACAACAGATACTATTTGGTGTAACACAGAGTCTAGTTTGTTGTTTATTTTTTGTTCGCATCGTGTGTGTACATCATTATCACATGCCTGAACGTATAATGTTTCATCCTTCTATCATAATTATGCATTCCTCACACTGGTTCGTGGATGAGAGTCGCTTGATAGTATACCACCTTTTTAGGGTCTTGTAGTGCACTGAAATGTTAGAGACAACATTAATGGGATCACAGTGTTTCTCATGAGCGCATTTCTTTGTAAACTGTTCTTACTGTTACACTGATATCCATCGAACTTCAAGAGATTAAAAGATCTGCCCCTAGAAGAACCACTTGTTTAAAGAAAGCACCTTATCTAGGTGGGAAACATCCGACTGTTTCGTGTACCACAGTTGGAATCCTTTTACACAGTTGGAATAACAGGTGTCAGTAAGATGACAATACATTTCTGATAATGATGGTGTAGAATCTGTTGTAGTTCATGGTTATATGCTGTCTATCAGCTCAACTATAAACCTCTTGATTTGGGCAGAACAAGGCAGAATATTGAACGTTCGCTCTGACCAAACCGGTATTGTACATAATAACTCACTAATTAATGAGCTTGTGCAACTTACATCCAAGTAGAATCTGCACTACAACTAACCGTTAGCAGTTTGCACTTCACAAAATGGTGGCGCCGATGGTTAAATTGAGTGGTGTAAAAGCAAACAACTTGAAGTTTTCGTTTCAAAATCAAAACATCCTTCTCTGTTTACGAACTAAAATAACGAAATTTCATTATGTCAACAAGGAAGACGTTGTGGAGAGTAAGGTTGACACTGGGTACGTTCACGTTCCTGCAGTTATGAAGCTGGCGGTAAGTGTGCTTGCCTCCCGCCTGGCGATCGAACATTTGCGTCGTTAAGCTATTCTTTTGTCACCACATTATTCGTAATACCGGCAGTAGTCACAATTCCTGTACATCAGTTCTGTCCAGAATCAAAGGGTCTAGTATATTTGACTGAAGTTTCTATTGACCTAACTTTCTCCATATACGGATTTGTATCGTGAAATCGGAAGAATTATTTTGCAAGATAGTAGTACCATCTCGTGTTTTTGGTATCACTTACGACAAATAACAATAGTGAAATGCCCTAGAATGGAATCAGCACAATAAGTCGAGTCCGCGCACAAACTAATCTGCAGTAAGTTAAAGCCAGAGCTTTTCTCTTCGACCGTACTTGAACGCAAACAGTTAATCTTGAAGTCGCCCCCAAGGTGTTACTTGTTCCACACAGTAAGTCAATCCTCTCTATTTTATTGTTATGTCTCAGAATTCTCCGAAAATACGCATGTGCGTTTGAATTTGGTCGGATTGCATGCAAGACCATTTTTCCAATTACCTTCGAAGTTCTTGTGTTCGGTTGTTCGTTATGCAAGTGCAAAGTATGAACAGCGATGATTTTCTGTAAGCTCAACGTGGGATGTTCTTATATATTAGAGATGTTGGTAAACCCCGTATGCAGAATAGCTAGCCTCAACGGAGTTATTTTTGTGGCTACTGTAACGCTGCTTGACACATTTACCGATCTCCTATTGAGGAGTGGCCTTCGGTACAGATTTAAAACAGAAGAAGCTTATCTAACGGCAAACTGTTAGTGGACAATCCTTGATGGTAGTAACACAGTATGGCGGCAACTGTGCAGTCTTAAAAATGCTCATCAATTTTTTTTACAGTACATGTTACTCGTTATCTAATATCACTTTTTACTAACCTGGGGGGTGTGAGGTCCTGATTTTCTCTTGGTCTGATCGATGTCCAAACTCACGAAATTGTCGGTGGAATCTATTACATCATGTCTGCCTAACCTATCATTCATTTATGGACCAATCATTTTGCCTAGAGTTTTCAGCTCTTTCCAGAGTTCCCTTGAGATGACCGAAACTGATCATGCGAACTACATTTCCACTAAAGTCAGATTACACTGCTTGTTGGAGTGTTGTCTGCTGGAGTACATGTCCTCCTAATAAATCTCCGCCACACGTAGGAACTGTTTTAACAGTATTTTTGCGTAGGATCCCGGAAACAGTCAGTTGAATTGTTTAAAGTGTTAACCTTCCAGAGTTAATTCATTTCAAAGGACTTCATTACTTCGTTGGGATTTGGATTATTTAGCATGCTGATCCTCTGCATTCTTAACCGATTATTCCTAGCCTAGCTTACATCATCTCGTGGTTTGAGATTCTTCCATTACGGCGCAAAATTGGTGTTAGGTTGACCGAGATGACCGTAATCCGTTCAGCTGCTACTGAAAATTTTGTGCGTGTCCTATTAACCGGATTATGTATTTGCGTCACCTTTGGTATGCATTTTTGAAATCGTCGGTGCCATCATTTTAAATTCACCGATGGTGTTAAGCTGTCACAATGTGCCGCTCTGATGGTGTTCCGGCGCGACATAATACTCTAATCAGTGAACTGTTGTTGGCCACTGAGTATTTGTAGCCGCGGTGTGGCATTTAGTTTTTTTTATCGCTAAATGTGCTTAGCGTGTTAATTAGTTGTCTCGTAAAAATCACAAGATGTTTAAAGGTACATTACCTCAATCGTCCACGTTTATTCGTGCTTTTGTTGTGTCTTGCCGTCCACTTTTTCACGTGCAACGACAGTTTCTCAGCAGATACGTGCCATGTCCAACAGTTATCTGTTTCAAATTATCTTTGCGCGCGTCTTGTCGTCCAGACGGTAAGGGTACCCATTTATTTCATTATTTGCGTTCTTAATTTCAGTTCTCGTCATACTACTCACAAGCATCAAAGAGTCGCACACAAGCTAGTGTTCTTTCTGGATGGATTATCATCATCATCATCATAGACAGCAATACATCAGTGGTTCACACTGATGCTTAACTGCCACACAACCACGAAGAAAAAAAACCCTATATAGGAAGAAAGAAGAAAAAAGAAGGGAGGGAAAGTGGACCTAACTACTAAAAATAGCTACGTCTATATTCAAACATTCAACATCAAGGTGCCTACACCTTAACTGCACCCGGGGCTCTACTGTATGTTCGAGACCCTGCTTGTATGAGTTGAGGATGTTTAATCTTTCACTGGTTACCTGTAGTTAAATCATCACATCAACCCAGATGCATCGTAAGGTTTCTGTTTGAATAATGTGGTGATGATCGTTTGTGATATATCTCAACTGTCTGTTCGGTTGGCTGGTCGTATCTACTTTTCGACTTCAGAAAGACAATCCTTATTTGAACCTTGTAGGAACATAACAGTATCCGTGACATTCAGATATGTATGAATGCATTCCGTATAGTTGTCTTGTGTGTGTGTGAAGGACTCCTGCATTGTTTTGTTTAATCAAGTCTTCTGAAGTGCATTTCAGCTTTTTACGCCTCATAATACTGTGTCATATAAAGTCTATCGACATCCACGAATTTATTTCCGCCTATGCATGTACTTGGATATGAATGTTTCGCTGTGGTTCCATATTCCCGCATTGACCTATTTCAGTCCCTTTTCTTTTTCGTTTTTTAGACTCCCACTAATCTTGTGATCAAGCCGGTAGTTGCCTGTCCGTCCGTGGGTGTGACATGTCCTTCGTGTCAGTACACATTTTGTGCTCGTTGTCACATTGCCTGGCATCCGAACCAGCCTTTTTTGTGCCAGTCCGGATTGGATCATAAGGCACGACGCCGGTTAAATACACACAGAGTAATCCGTGAATCGAAAACAACGAAGCTGCAAGACCAAAGTAATCCTACACAATCACACCGCCCATCAGATCCGGTATCGTTTGAACAGCCTTCGGGACAGCCATTTTCACAAGGAAGATCAAGTTCCTTGCATAAACCTTCCAAGCTCCAGAAATACGATCGTTTTAGAAGACTAAAGTCGCGAATGACTTTGTCGCCAGATCACATTACCAATTCCTCGTCCACAACCGTTGACATCTCTGCCTTGGCTGTGGGATTTCCACCATACCCAACGGACGCTTGGCTGAAACGTTGTCCTGCTTGCTTTATCCCTATCGAAAGAATCGAAGGTTGTGCGCAGATGATGTGTCGATCATGCAAACACACGTTTTGTTGGTATTGTCTTACATCCCTCGATGTACGTTGCAGTTTTTTTGTCATTGAATCCTTTCTGAGTTAGTTCTTTCAAGGATTTTATTGATTAAGTCTGATCATCTTGCTTTGTTTTACTTACAACCTTCCCTTCACATGGTTGCTTGGCAGTTAGCCATTGACGTTTTGCTGTTAATTATGACGATACCTGCATGGTTGATGCGTCGAACAGTTGTGCCTTCCATGAGCATCACAGTTTTTTAACAGTGACTAGAACCCCGTAGGGGTGATCCACTTTGAAGTCATCGGCTCAACGTGATTCGTGTCAGTTGGACTTGCAACCAAGCACTTAATCACGTCAAAGCTGAGAGTGAAATATGAATAGATAGCTGCGAATGTGGTTCTGTCAACTCATAATGTATCTAGTGCCTCAACATTCTCACACGCTTTACGATTAACGATAGGTTCTTATCAGAAAGCTTGCAACTATTTGTTTTTTTTATTGATGACTTTCCTCACTAACGCTTGGTTTAACTGTGTATAATGTTTGTGTTTACTTACGGTTGTCCCTAGTTTACCCGCGATCCTTTTTGGATAGATGTGTGTTAACTAACTTTTTGGTAGTGGTATTGCAATGGAACTGTAACCAGTAGATTTTCAGTTGTTGTTTTTCTTTTTGAACGGTTACATTGGTCGCAGATGGAACGGCTTTTGCGCTCCGGTTATCTGGGTCTGTTTTACGTAGTCCATTCGTTGAAACTTGTTGTATTAACAACTACTTCATGCAGTTGTATCCTTGAATTTGCGTGGGGGGGAGCGTATTTCATCAAGCCCAATCCTTTGTATTTCTCTCAGTCCGAGATATCCCACCCAAAGCCGATGTTGCTATGATTTTTGGACGATGCATTATACACAAGACAATGATTAGTTTTGTGAGGCAGCTTTCTGTAGAAACCATCAGTATTTTAATTTTTGACTATTGTTGGTCTATCTGTATTTCAGGATGATTTTCTTCTTCACCATTACGACTTTGGTGCTTGCAAGGGAAAATTGGGACATTCTAGGGCTTCGATTCTTGGTCATCGAGTTTATGTGAGTTCATTTTAAATTGTTTACTACCTAATAGACTGTTGTTTGTTTCACGGATGTTACTATTTTAAACGACTTTAGGAATAACTTAGCAATCTTTTTATAAAAATGAACTAATTTTTCTATCCGATTTGTTTTAAGACAAAAGACCACTGGTGTATATTTTAATTCTCTCATGGGATACAAGAACAGGGTCACTAATGCACGCTTTGTACGCTTACGCACGGCAATGAGGCAGACATCTAATAGATAAGTGTATTATATAATATATATCTTACGTATATATAACTGACTGTAGTGGATGAGAAACACTAGGAACCGCGAATTTATGACGGACGCTCAGGTGTTTTGCTGAAGCGTGCTTACCTAAAAACAGCCGTCGTATATCGCTGACTGCAAAGAAAACGTTTACAGATTACGAAAACAGTTTCCAGTCTATTGTTGGAAAACCTTCAAAACAACAGGCGGCTAATGCGGACGGGCACAATTTTTGCAGTCAACTTCCGGCGAGTCGACGATGATTTTAACCGCTGTAGATAGAACGTCACACACAACATTGGCAAACACAAAAAGCATGTTTAAACCCCTTGAAATTTGAAGTACAAATGATACCTACACAGTGGCCACAATAGAATGATTGAAATCCGTTGGTACTAACAGTGGGTGAATTGGAAGTAAAGTTAGTGGGCGGCAACCCCTAGGAAATATATGGACGTATTCCGACAATTTTAGGTGGACTATTGAAGAAGACGATTCATACACTGCAATTTGGTTGTAACCGATCCACTATACATTTTCAAGGCAAGATCGTCGGCGTAGTTCATAGGAATCGTGTCCCCCAAAGAGGGTATTTTGAATAGGTGCTAAGAAAGGCCAGCGCCTTAGAAGACGCCAGCATTGTTTGCAGTCAACGTAGATGTTTGACCGTCTTAGTGTACAAGCTGCTGACAGCCGAGACAAAGAACATTTTCTGTCTAGCCTGTTGAATGCGTTACTGTCATAAAACTACATGAGATCATCTTTCTTTAGCATCCAAAGTGAAGCGAGTAAAGTATAACAGTATTGAAAGAACATCGACCGTTGAACGATTAATTAGATGAGCAAATACTCCCTTCGTTGTTAGAAGTTGTATCAGCTGACAGCCAAGAGAGGCAAATCTTCTGAAAAACCTTCAAGCTTACCGAAGAATGGACGATAGATCGGTAGCACTGATTGGAGGTATGCTATTAACATCTCCCCGTTCAACTCATTTTACTTTGAGAAAACTGTGTGATAAATTGATGCAGCTATACCAGGGGCATATTATTTCTGGAGAAAGGAAAGGTTTGTTTCGTCTGTGTACCTCAGAAGGTCTTGGTTGTAACAGGAACCCCTCTAAACATGGTAGCTAAATCAGTCGAAGTATCTCGGTCCGTATGATGTCTGCATTTGTGTTTATGAAAAGATCTTGCTGTAATTGAAAAATCATGGTTTAGACTTTTCACATCTGCAATTTTTGCAGGAACTGATTGTTCAGACTACCGAATTGTTTTAGTATTTTCCAAGTATCACGGCAATCTTGGTTTCTAAAGCGTGTGCTAATGTGGATTTCATTCAGCTTACGCATCTCCAATCTGTTCATGCAGGCATGGCTTCCGACATACCTCCAGTTTTATATGCTTTTCCTTTCCGCCTTTGCCAACGTGCAGCTTTTACTGAAAGGTACATTCTCTCTAAGTCGTTTGTCCTCTTTGGATTTGTCTTACCAGAGCATCACAACAGTTAAGCGTGATTGATCTTACGGGAAAACTGCCGGTTTCCTTATGATAAGGTATTGCTCACGTCATCTTCTTACGCACAAATAATTGACTGATACCGTGTGATCAGCCTAGCGATCGTGATTGCCATAGTCCTCGTGGTTCGCTTGCGTCACAAGGCGTTGAACCGGGTCAGTCGGTTGATGTGCTTAAGCGCTTGGTTGCTAGTTTGTTGCGTCGTCACGTGTAATCACCATTTGAGGATATATTGTGGTATCTGTTGTCTAGTATTCTGATTCGTCCTACCACCGTATGTATTACCGTAACTTCAGGTAAACTGGCAAATCGCATGAGTGTCAGCCTGATCCGGTGGATCATGATCAGAAGCATGAGAAGCGATCTCGTGAGTGAAAAGTAGCTGGGTAGGCACAGTTTTAATCAAATTGTAACTTTCTGTCAACACGGATACCCGGGTAAACAAGAGTGTTAGCTCAGCGCCACCGGTCACGTCCCCAGGCTGTTGATTGGGGGACGGTCTTCCACGTGGGGGCTAACTGCGAAATAAGCAGGGTTCTCCTGATGAATAAGCAGTCGTGGACAATGAGCGGTAGTACTACCAGGGCGTGGTGGATTCACGGTTGGCAACCGAGTCTCATAAAATGCCACGTAGGCTCTTTAGTGGTACTACGACATGACGTATGTTTATCCGCCATAAAAAGATTTCAGGTACCCCAGCGGGAACACATAGGCTCCAGGACAGCATGCCGTCCACCTGGCTTACTGACATCTCCAGTTTCCGCCAACCGTGAACAACTCCCGAGGACGGCGTACGAATCACCTCGGTGATCACCGGCTCAACGGGTACGCAAGGTGTGCCGAGTACCATGAGTAATTGGACTCCATTTGAAGGGCATATGAACCAATTTGGTCACCGGTCCTCGTCAACAAGAGACATACGTTTCAACAGTCCTGTCGGTCTTGGACTCCCTGGCTGGACAGATCTGCCACATCAAATTCGTCTTCGTTGGTGAATCTTCGAACTGCTGCGCTGCTTCTGTCGCAACCTCCTTGCAGGGTGCATTCGGTCATCCTGGATGGATGGACTTCATCCAAAGGGCGTATGAACCGTACAACTACTAGCCACCGGCCTCTGACGGAAGATGGACTGCGAACTCCATGCTTCTCTCTGCTGCCTTGTGGGTGAAGTTTATGTTGAACCAAAATCCTGGGGTGGAACCTTCTCTTTCTTCGACCTGAGTAACCGAGAACTATTCTGCCTTCACAACTATGAAGGTAAACTCATAGTACTTATGAATTTTGCCATATCTACCTGTCACAGCTCTTTGGTCGAGGTGTCAGCGACCGGCTTTGCCTCCTATGTCACACTACCGCACCAAACCAATTTGTTTCGTTTCCGTTCTTTTGTTTAATAACTCCTTACTTGTTGACCTTCCAATGCCTTTTCCAGACACACGCGAGAGACAATCCATTTGCCGTTTGTAACGGAATTCACAATCAGAATGCTAGTGTGTCAAACACCAAGGTTTATTTGCCTGACGGCCACAAGTCTTTACTCGGCCCCCGAACACTGTTTATGCTTGTCACTCTCAATGTTCGAACACCTGTGCGAGTAGGTCAGCAGGCGGCTCTTACAAGTACTTTGGAGACCCTCGTCATCGATATATGTTGTCTTGCTGAAATGTGGCTTCAGGATTCTAGCTCAGTGCTACATCTTCAATCTCCTGTCAGCCGCTTCACCATGCGGGTATAATGCGTGTTTGTCTGCAGCTCAAATCACTGGCCGAGGCGATGTTGGAATTGCCGTAGGCGCATACGCAGAGAAAGCCTCGCTTAACTGGATTCCCGTTAGCAACCGTTTTTACGTTGTCAGACTCAAAAGTACGGCTAGAATATCAAGAAGTGCCTATCACAAATACTGTCTGTTTGTTGTTGCGACCTATGCTGCCATAGACTGTAATCGCAATAGTCTAACATGACGGAGATGCCGTACACGCAGTAAATTCTGGCTCACTCACACACGGTTCGAACAAGAGTACGTGAATCCACGATCTCCCACGATATCCAAACTCGGGTTCACCTCTTGCAAGGCTTGACCCGTATCCCCAGTCCCAAAACGCCAAGCAGTCACCCGTCCCTGTGCAAGCATTGTGGCGCCTGGCACTTTCATCGTGACTGTTCTTTCAGACGGCACCGTTGCTCTCGGTGTGGTCAACTGGGGCACAAGGACGACTTCTGTCAAACCCGGCACATTGACACTGGTTTCTGCACCACCAAGCCGCGGTACGACTCAAAGCTCAGATCCCTGAGCCCGCTGACCCCCTTCCAAGTCAACGGAGATTCGTGTCGGTCCTGGTAAATGGCTTCCCAGTTTGGTTGCTCTTGGACACTGTGTCGAATGTTACAGTCCTCTTGGAAAGTCTCTAGGGAACGTTTGGCCGACCTCCAATTCGACGGAACGTCTCATCCTACCACCAGCACCTGTGGCGGCCTTTTGCAATTGACTGGCCAATTGCAGTGTTGCGTCTCATTCCGAGGCACAACTATTAACGGTTCCTGCTACGTCTCTAGCTCGAATCTTAATTTACTTGGGCTCTATTGGTTAGAACAACTTCAAATGCTCGAACAGTCTGCAACCATGTGCGGTCCCCTGCCGCTCCTCGCAGTGCGACAACTGAAATCGTCCAATGGTTTGTGCCAGGTCCACAAGCTGATTTATGGTCGGCCTTTCACCCTACCGACCACAGGCTACTGCTGTCCGTTTTCGGCCCAAAGAATGGCATACCGATACTTTCCGCCAATCGACTTCAACGCTGGATTACCATCTTGCTCGGTTGTGACTTTCGGATCCAGCATCAGAAGACAGAGGATTTTGGGCAGGTCGATGCTCTCTCTCTTGCTTCATCAGCAACCATCGACCAGCGGACGATGTGATCGCCGCGATTTCTATTGAATCAGATATCACCTGACAGGCATTAGATGTCATCCGTGCCCTCCGGGTCACTGCGGCTGACATTAAACGGACCACACAGGAAGATCCAATACGTTCAAGGCCGGTGACCTATCACAACAGCTTCAACAACGCTGTGAGTCTATCTCTTAGGTTGGAGACTGTCTGATGTTTGCCAACCATATCGTGATTCCTGCTAGTTTCACGTGAGTCATCTGGGCACCAGCCTAATGAAAGTGATCGGACCGCAGCTATGCTTACTGACCTGGCATGGATCGTCAAATTGAGGACGTGGTCAAACATTGTTCTAGTTGCCAGCAAGTTGCTCGAAACCCAACCCGCCAGATGCCGATTCCATGGCCTCAATCGGAGCATCCATGGTCGAGAGTTCACGTCGATTTCCCCGGTCTTATCTAGTCCTGGTTGACGCATTTTCCAAATGGCCTGAGATCGTACCACTGATTTCACCAACGGCGACTATACTATCAACACTCTTCGACGACTGTTCAGTCAGCATGGCCTCCCAGAAACCATTGTGTCTGACAGTGGTACCCAGTGCATTTCGGGGATTTCCACCGCTGCAACGTCACTGATCACGTCCAATCGCCTCCATATCATCCACAGTCCAACAGGTTCGTCGACACACTCAAACATGCCATCTTCAAGTCCCATGTGGAGGAGGCATCTGAAGAAATTTTGCAAGAGTTCCCGCTTGTCTACCAGACGACTCCTAACAAGCTTTTGAGTAGTAACCAGTCTCCTGCAAACTGCGGACCACGTTGACTCCATGATCTCGACGAAGCAATTAGAACGGAAGCAATTTTCTTCAGACGAACACGCTCCGTTATCAGTTCAATCGCCCTGTCTACGTCCGCGATTATCGATCCGGCCACAACCAGTGGGCAGAAGGTGTGATAACGAGACGCCGGGCAAGGTGCTTTATGAGATTTCCGTTGAAGGGAGACACTTGGGTTCACCCCCCGCAATCACCTCGGGCTACGTCATGGTGTCGATAAAGATACTCATGACGACCAAGGAACTGTACGGCTTTTCCTACTACTGGACACGTTCGAGCTTCCTGAAGAAGCAATATCACCCGAAGCGTCAACCTCATCTCCGTCGGCCGTCAAGACAACCTTCCTCCTAAACGTTGGACCCATCGGCAACGCTGTTCACCGACTCTTATTCAGGTTGACCCGAAGAAGATCAGCTACTACCAATCTTCGTAAAGGTGGTTTTAGGGAAGTCTCCAATTCCCCGAAAAAAGTCATTTCATTTGCCTCGCAAATGGCCCAACATTACTATTTTAAGTAACTTTCAAAGTTGGTATGTATATGTGCTTCTTCGCCTTTCACCAAAGTTCTTGACCCCTCGCGGTTATTTTTAGCCTCCCGTCTACACCCTCGTCTTCTCATTGGGCCCTCACTATATTGTCTTGAATTTTATCTGGTCCATTTTTCGACCTCGCTTTCGTATTGGTCCCAGCCCCTATGAATATGAACGGATTTGTGACCATGTTGTCTTCGGACTGAGCGACATGATAAAGTTCTGTTTAACGGACAGTCTTCTTCCTGCCATCATGCGTTAGCCATGATGTTGACTGGGTAGTTCCGAGTTAATCGTGTATACCCCGTTGTCCGTGGTTCATTGCCGTGTCGTTAACGACTGTTCTGTCATCTGTTATAGTCAACTTACGCGCTCGTACACTGTAGGTCCAGTTACAACACTGGCTAAGCGCTAACGAGCTTGACTTAGGTGGCCTGCATTCCTACTCTATTGGGAATACTTGCTACATTTACGACACACTGTTCATTGTAGCACACTGTCTTGAAGTCGTTTTAGCGAATGTTTAGAATACTAGACTGTTTCCATCTGTTTCTCGTGAGGAACTGACAGCGTAAAGTGAGAAGAGTTCGGAAGATGTTACGGTTGTCTGAAATGAACCATCATTAAAATCTAAGGGATTTTTCTTGTACGGTGGTATACTTGCAAGTTTCGAAACTTCACTTGTTGTTTTTTTTACAACGGACTGATGCCTTTTTAGTTTTGGTCCATTCAAGAGAATCCTTTACACAATGAGACCTGAAGGATTTACTCACGGGTCTTCGAATGTAAGTAAGCCGGTTGATCAGCTTACAGTTTGTCTTCGTTGTCTCTGGTTTGAATGGGTCTCGACGGAAAGTGGCTACTGTGCAGTTTCAACAGGTGATTGTGCATCCCTTTTGGTCGTATTTGTTCATATTGGATTTCTTTGCTGTACCCAATTGAGAGCAATACCTGGTCAATCCTTTCTTTTCAGCGAGTTGCTACTCATCGTGTGGTCCGACAGGAATTTTCGTTCATTCATTAGGCCGACCCTTCATTTTTATTGCGCTTTGATTAATCCATGATGAACGACATGAAACGACAATGTTATCATTGATGGCCGATTTACAGCTTCGTACTGCTTCCGTAACACGATGTACATGGTTAAAGTTGTTCATTTTTTGTATTATATTTTAAGTTTAATTTATGTCCCTACTACCTTACCTATTGGCCACGTCTATACAACAGTCTTGTATGAAACTGACGGGAAGAAAACTAAATGTAACGCATCTCCAAATTTTTGTTTCTGTTTTCTCAGCAAATTAGACCACCTAACGTTGATGTTGGCATTCTGTTTGCTTAGTTTGACCGTAAGCTACAACAAACCTGTACTGTTTTATCTTTGTCATCCCTCTTCTGGTAACAGGTTGTGAGCGTGTTCACTGGACTAACGCTATTGCTTCTGATTGCAGCTCCTTTCGTCCTCATCTCTCTCCCGTGTATTGTTTGTGCCAAGTGTCATGACCTTCATCGACAACGTCGTTTGCGTAAGTGTCACGCACGAGCACAGTTTCTCTCCAATGGATTCACAATACGTGATCAGTCCGAATCTGCCACTTCTTCCAAATTCATCTCTGCCCCATTGGCGATACTATCCGACGGGCTTGTAGCTGAATCTTTTCCTGAACCCTTTCAGTCGGCCATAAATAACAAGCTAGCCGTCGCCCAAACTGCAGACGTTCATTGGTCTCCGCAACGTCCAGGTGACTCGGAAACGTGATCTATTTTTTGGTAGGACCTATTCCACCTACCTGGCATCCAATTCAGCTGTGATGGAAGAAGCCGGAACGCTTCACCTACCAATGCTTTAGTTTTGTTAACGTTTTTATGCCTTTTTGGACAACTGCGCATCTGATCTCATTACTTATTCGCATTTACACACGATGTGCGTCAGGTCGTTCTTTTTTTAGATTTTGTTCATATTTTTTACACTACTGATGAGTAGTCCACTGTTGGAAAACGAATTATTCTCTTTTGGCTATTATTTAGAAGACAATTATGGCGACGACTTTTTCCTTCATATGTTGTTAATACTTCAACATTTTCTTTTCGAGAAGGGAATTTCATCAATTTGCGGGTCACTTTGCAGCCCGTCTGATTGGCCAACCTATTAGAATTTGTTTCCCGAGTTATACGCATTGTGCCCCTATTCTCCAGTCTTCTCACGCTCATCTTGCGTCATCCTCTCCAAGTTATTTCGGTTTGCGTTTATTTCATCAACTAATTAATGCCCTTATACATCCTATCATTTCATATAAATTACAGCCAATCCGCTGGCCGTATGTAGACATTCATTTAGGCTGTAATCTGGATTTTTAACATTATTCTCGCCGACAGATATGTGGGCTTTGGGTTTCCCCGATTATCAATTCTCGTTGCGAAAAGTTTCAGCTTCTCAATAATAACAGAGACGTTCCTATTCAAATTATTTGCCACACTTGTTGTCGATACTCATGTTTTTATAACTTTGCGCTCGGAACATGCAGATTTGATGAGGTCGTTCGCTGCCAAGTATTTGTTCACACACCCGAAACCTGTAAGTTTTCGCGATGGAGTTACTTCATCGCAGTGTACTAACTCAAGTTCATCGCTTTTCGAAGGACGGCCTTATGCCTATGTGGCAGCTCAACTAGTGTGATATCTTTTCTGGAATCGTATCTGAACGTGTGCGTGATATTCTGAGCCAACGTCTCGTGGGTGACTGTTATTCGGCTGCCTTTTTAACGATGACATCCCTTACAACTGATGGGTTCAAATTAGATAGTTCAATCTGTTGAACATATTTTGCCACTTGTTCAACGTCGATTTGTCCGTCAAACCCCCTGTCGCCGGTCGTCATTCACATTTCTATTGTTATGACTACATTCCCCGTCACTCTCCCTGGAGATTGTGTTGTCCACCTTGAGGACAGTTCTCCAAATAACTGATGTTCCGTTTACTACCTATTTACTCCCAGTTAAGTAGTTTGCTGTTGTGTTGCCTCACGTCTTTGCAAATCTAAATTTTGAGTAACATCAGTAGTTTCGTTCATGGCCTATAGTTTTACTAGTAGCCTAAGTTCATAGCAGGCTTGATTAGGAATCTCTACAAATGCACCGATAATCCGGCTATGCTTTATTCGCCTGTTATTCGAAGATCGCTGCCGTTGATCGTTCATCGTCATGTGTTGTGGAATGTTTTCCTACATTAGACGCCATTTTTAAAGCCTAGTTCAACTGTTGAAATCCAACTGACCCGAAACCATATTCATCCCATCGCTAAGGTGACGGTACAGTGCGCAATTTGTATGGTCTATATTTAGCCTTTTGTATCGTTTAGACTGTATTGACAGCTTCATGTCACGTGAAACATCTGAAAACGGCCAGTTTGCATTGGTAAAACGTAACCAACTTGTCAAGTGATCAGTTCATGTCTACATTTCCTTCGATAGAAATGCAACCCTAATAACACGACTTATTTGGATGTCGAGGATGGCATTGATGACGGTGCAGTTCTGGGGCATCTTTGCTCACAAACCGGTAGTTATCTTTCAGATTAATTAAGACGCGATGTATGTTCAGTTCATCAAAACTACACTGGATTTATTTCGGTCAAAGTGCGTTTTTTCTTTTTAGCCTGCTCGTGAGTAACCATCATGCACTTCACACAGGCTGATCATCGTTGTGTATTTCAAACATCGTTTTAAAGAATAAGGTATCACTCGATATCTTTCTCGTATTAGCAACATTTATTTCTGCTTCATCCGGAATGCTTCTCTATAGTCAGTTCGTAAAGTTTTTTCGCTTTCTGTGCAACTACCACACACCGCTTCTGCGACCAAGTTAGGCTAAACACTAATGTTGTGTGACAAGAGATTCTTACATTCTCTTCGTTCAGTTTCCACAAAATCTTTTGATATTTATGAGGCAGTTTATCTGCAGGCTGACGAAATGAACACGAACAGCTGTATTGTGTGGGTATAGATCAGTGGTTTCGGAGTCTTTTCAGCTCATCACTCCTTCAGCTTCCTGCAGATTATCCCATCGTCTGCCTCAGTCTGTGTGTACTAAATCTGTTCAACGTATGTTTTACTATAAACACAATAGGGTACACGTGAAGTCAAATATCAATGATGAACGTACTTGATATAACAATATTTTGTTGATGTCAGTCTGAATGTCAATTAACAGTTGTCACAGGTCTCCACGTTCAGCAGTTCAAAGCTCATTTCGATGTTTTGAGAGATGTAGGGTGACTGGACTGAAACCTGGCTCCACTAAATGTTGGAAATACAATAAAGAACATTTCGATCTTTTTTCACACTTCAAGACAACACTCACTGGTTTTATTCTGCGGTCATAAATCTTGGCATTTTTCTTTAACAGCGGTCTAAGTTTGTTTTCATTCGATAATATCACGTTATTCTTTCCACTTCTTCACGACCAATTTTCATGACTGTTTTCGTCACCTCATTTGGAATGTGAATTATCTGAGAGTCTCACGGATATGTTTTGTACGCAATGTAATAGAAAGTCAGCACTCGATATTCATCAATCCTGGCTCAACTCTGAATCCGAGACATTAGAATAGATCCCGCTTGCCAGTATTACTTTTGAAGAGGGTTAAATTGCGCAGAAATATCGAGTCAGTTAGTTTGACTTCATTGAGATTTACATAAGTTCCTTGCATTTGCAAATTTACTTCATAAGCTTTGAAAACAACTAATAAATGGGCAAACATCGTACGTGTTATGTTTGGTTGATTGTTCGGTAAGACATTCGATTCTTGCGAGAATTCTACCACAGTATCAATGATTGCATAAAATCCTATACAGCTTCTTTTTGAGAGCCATCATACTCGTATGTGCAATAGCAAGCATCGGAAGTCTTCATCATTTTGAACGCAGCTGTCGAATTAGCCGAGAACCCAGAGCGTAGGACTCAGTCTTGTTTATCACAGTATTCATTTACTTTAGCGAAGAGTGAGGCCGAACAATTAGAACAAGATGTCTGTGAATTTTGGAATGAACTGTGACTACGTCGTACCTATACTGCTACCTTGACGTGATGGTCGGGCTTGTGTGCTGTTTTGATCCGGCGGGCTATGCTGACTAGGACTTTGGTCCTTCCAGGTGCAACCTTGTCAGACAGGCCAAAGGGGAGCAGTCAGACGAAAAGCAGTTACACTCATAGGATTGTATGTCGCACTACTGACCGCGTAGGAGTGCTTAGGTAGTGAGGCACGATCCTATGGGCATACAGCAGAACTGTTCCCATAGATACAGTACTGGTGTCTTCCGTATCAGGAAGAAGGGGTTAGAAAAGGTACCCTCAAAAAAGAGCACTCCGATCGCCCAACGGTTGACCGTGACCGCCGGCGTATTATCCAATACGGTCGAAAAACATCTATCACCCAAAAGCCCGATGTAGCTTTGAGTACATCCACTGCGCGCAGCAGTGCTCAGAATCAGACATCAATGTCTTATTCACTGCGCCCTCGGGCTAGGCAAGCCCCTCACTGCTGAAGTGGGTCTAGTAATTATCGTCTGACAGCAATAGTAGGATGGTTAAGAAAATTGTGAGGAAGATTTAAAAAAGGACGGGGGCAGTCTTAGATGTATACGCATTTCATATTGACTCAGTACAAAATCCACAGCGAAACAAATAAGATTATATAGGAAACAACAAGGGAGTGAAACAAGACATTCACGTTAAGCAATGTCACGGAATCCGCAGAATGGCAAGGTTCACGAATAGTTGATTGGTTGCGACCTTTCGGCAAGAGTGTCGCATTAAAAATAAAATAAATCCTGAATGCACAAGTTGAGTAGATAAAGTAGCCAGGATATGTTTAGTAACTGCACAACCTGGCCGTCTACGTGTCTCCGCAACATTGTCGTTCTCCGGTATCACGGACTTCTGCAGCCATTTGTGCAAATGTTCGTATTCTCTGGAGATCAAGATCGGTTGCGATTACCAAACTTTCTCCGTAATTACACAAATTGTTCATTGTAATTCAAAGTGACAACCGATATTTTTTTTTTTTGCTAAAGGGTACT
>LOND01029242.1:0-17936 GCA_014220965.1 Paragonimus kellicotti
TTCGAGAGGAAGTTGAGGGTGTCGAAAGATTTCTAAGCTAACATACACCTGAATGACAATGTCGAACCAGAATTGTTTGAAACACGCACTGCTTCAGACCGCACACCTTCTTCCGAAGTCTCGCGTACTTCCCGAATCTAGCGAAGTAAGTATCCACCTCTCGAAATGGTTCACTTAATGCAACAGAAATTCGACGCGGTTGTCTAATGCTCTTATCTGCCAATGGACTGATCATGATGTCACTTTCAGCAGCTGAGCGGTTCCTATCGGTCAGATGGCCGTCTAAATTACTGCCTGACTCACCACTCTTCGCGACCTTTCAAAATGAATTGATAGATTTAGATTATTCCAAATGAAACACCGTCCACATCTGATCGCATTCTTCCAATTCAGATAAGCCTCTCGGCTAGCCCACTTCGAAAGGGCAGCACTAGACTCGAGTTTCGCTCTTATTAGAGCTCATCAGTAGTGCATATCCTTGTCCGGACCCGAATTCGAACGGATTGTTTTCTATACAAGCAAAAATGAGATCCTCAAAAAGATCTGATGGAATGCCTACATTTACACCCTGGAAATAAAATCACGAAAACTGAACAGTCTTACACAGCGATACATTGGTAATTAGAGAGTCGGCGTCGACCGAGTACAGCATCTATGGACTTGTTCTCTAAAATTCCTGCTAGGTTGAACGAACTACGAACACAATTGGGGAATAACACTTCATGAATTGGTTTAAAGATGTCCACTGATCATCAGTTTATAGTATGCCGAATTGTTCATGGATAATATCGGTCGTAGTGGGATACCCGTCTTGTGGATTTTTGGTGAACTTCTCATCCTCGGTGTCTGCGTGCCTGTTGGTTTCAGTTTCTTATACTGAATCTCAGAAATATATCCATGCAGCATCAATATTTGTAGTTTCCTTCGATATCTGTTTTTCAATCAGGAAATTGTTACCAGGCCTGGCATCCAATTGGAATTTCCGTGCATCAGAAAATACCACATTCAGCTTGACTACATAGTCTTCTTCTTTCATGATGACAACAGAACCCTTGTCTGACTTGAGAAAGACTAGACCAGTTATTTTTTTTGGGCTCCTTGATGGCTCTGCAGTGTTCAGCGAAAAAAACAACAACGTTGGCTATTGGGGCCGATAAAAACTCGCGCGAGATATCATCTAACTTTGCACGAAACCAATTGGCGTTGTCCAGTGACGCGGGAGTAAGATCTTTAACTTGCTGATGCAGGTTTTGCAATTGAACCTGAGTGTGTAGTTTGTTTATTTGTTTCGTAACATCTTGAGTTTGGACTGAACGATAGTACATCCAGTTGAACTTTGGTAAAGTAAGTAGACGATAAATTATGTGTTCCAAATTTTCTATGGTAAAAGTTGATATCTGCCCACGAGGTAGCGAATTTTTGCATGTTCTGAAACATATTCGCTCTGTCCATGAACCTTTCTGGATAGCTATTTTGTCTGAATATTGCAAGTATGAATGCCAATTGTTCAGCAATGATATCATCTGTGTAGATTCCTACGGCTCTGCTCGTCAACAGTTAATTAGATATCTCTTCAGGGCAAGTGGCGAAAAATTACTGCAGTGAATGCCCTGACCATTCCATGTAACTCTTCTCTGTGGCGCGCGCTGAATTGAGCCATCAACACGGCGACATAAACGTACATCCAAAACGCCTAATTAGCCATTCATCTTGGTCTCCAACGAAAATTGCAAATTTTGGTATGCGGAGTTGAATCTGGTCAAGATGCCGGTCGGATTTACGTTGTTATCGAGTACGCAAAGATGTCCTCAATGTACTTCATAAAAATTGCATTGTCCACTGTTGAACTCAGCTGTTCGTTTTCTAATTTCGATATGAAAATATATTGCAAACATGGGTCCCAACGGCGATTCCACTGCGACACCGTTCTTTTGTCGACAAGTCCATTCGTTGAACGTAAGCTACGTTGTAAATGCGCACATAAAGTAACGGCTTGAGTCAGATCGGTGGTGTCTAAACATTTGTCATTATCCTCGATATAACCACATAGGTAATCTGTAGTCCCACTTGGCGAGACGTTGGTAAATAAGGATACGATGCCGAGAGAAAAATATTGATTGTCCAGCAAAATTGATATCTTTGATTGCATTCACAAGATCAAAGGGGTCGCATAAGCTGTGCTTCGAAAGTTTCCGCTTTACGGGATCTATTACTGTGAAGGTTTTCTACGTAGAAAGTGAATCACTTACGCTGTAGTCTGACCTCGAAACAATCTCTGATGGTAGATCATCTCGTAACGGTGGAGAACTTGAGGAAATGAGGACATTTCAATTTCGGAGCATTATAAAGATGCTGGTGTCGTGTTGCCTAAGGAGGCAGATTGTAATAAGAAATTGATTACCATATTGGAGGATGAAAACGGATAATGTTACAGCAATATCGCAATCCTTACGGTGTTTGAAACCTGGTATAAAAATCTAATGTCATCTTACCGCACGAAACATATAGATAAGGTCACACAGTCGACCAAAAAATTCATGTCCACAGTTTTCATCTGAATCCTCTATCTTTGGTGCGGTGGGCAATGACTAACCGTACTACTATACCTGAACGTTAAAAAAGGCAGCGTGACAGTCTTCCTGCATAACAGAGTGTACTCTTTAAATGAAGAAATTGATCTAAAATCCATAGTTGTAACGCGGGGGTGGGGGGGGGCAAACTATTCAAGCCACAATTTTCACTTTACAAACAAATGTCTTCTTATCAAATGAATCGTACGGTGAGTAAGTATAAATTAGTGTGGTAATCTGGGGATTACAAGTGTTGGCACACGACACCAGTAGATGTGAAATAGTTCATGTTTGTGCAACTTTAGTGGCTCGTACCTAGACAACAAACGTCACTCTTGTTCAGATGATACGTTTAAACTGGTTACCTCATGTTGCAACGGTGCAGAACCTATAGACCGCGATATGCCCTTGTGACCACAGTTGCATTAAAACAAATTGAGACGGTGTTAATTTTTATGCTTACACCCCTATCTTTTCAATAGTCATTTAATGATTTTTGTCTCGACCACCTAGTTTTCAACCTTTTGATAATTGTGTTCAACTTTGTACCATACAAGGCTGTTGATGTGATGAAGATTCATCTGAATCGTAGATGAGTGATGCTACACTTACGAATCCATTTCTGGTACACATTAAGTTACGAGGAGATGTGCTTTGGGAAACATCAACAGTTATCAAGAAGTAAACTTTGGATAAAGTACGTGAATCAGACTAGTGCGGCGGACATTTGTGAATCGCACAGTTTTCGTAGTTAGACTGGAAATATTTGAACCAAATTAAGTTTCAAAATACTGATTTCCCTTTATCCATTCAGTCAAAGCATTGTGAAAACATATCGCGAGATGTTTCGATTTGCTCTCATCAGTCGCTAACGTAAAACCAGTAAATTTATATAAAAACTGTACATAGCAACAATGAATGGAAGAACGAACCACATACTATAGTCATTGCCACGGCAACCCGAAACTGCTAACGATTATTGAGGCAATGCTAATGAGACAGTATCGGCCAGTTATGTGTGCACAGTAGTCAGAATGTAAATTTTGGTATTCCATTAGATCTTTTTAAGGATCTCATTTTTGCTTGTATGGAAAACATTCCGTTTGAATTCGAAGGTGTTATTTATAGACAGATTGACGCTGGAACTACGGACAGTTCATGGGGTCCCGTATTAGCGGATGTATTTTTGGGAATGCTTGAATGACAATTTCAAGAAAAGATTTCGAAGGTCCTGCTCTGAAAACTTGACGTGCATGACATTTTTGTTGTTGCTGATGAATGTGCTTTTGTTTTATTTTATAACTATTTGAACTCCATCCACCCAAACCCCATTGTATCTTATATATATATAAGGTGGATGTTAACAACTGCTTGCCGTTCTTAGGCATTCTTATTACTATACATCAGGATGATACATGGCAATCGTCTGTTTATCGAAAACCAACATGGAGCGGACAACATTTGCAATTCTCCAGTTTCGCACCTATTGCTTATAAACGAGGGTTAGTGAAAACGTTATTTCACAGAGCCAGAATGATTTGCACTGCAGATCGATTGGAGAGAAGAAGAGTTTATTAAGAAAACGCTGGTGGATAACGGCTATCCTGAAAAGTTTTGGATATCCACATTGAGAGGAAAAAACTAAAAATAAGCCGCAGTGCGGAGAAATGGAATATATTTCTGCCAATCTAAATCAAGGTTGACCATCTGAGTAACAACAATCACAAGCTGACGTTGCGACGCACCTACCCAGCCGCGCATTCTGTTAAGCACTAGGTGTTCGGCTCTCAATAGTGGTGATAAGCCCCCAATCGATCAATCTGTCTCCCAACGTAATATGCCAGTTCAATTGCAGTTACAGTGAAATCTGCATAGGCAGAACAGATCGCCGCTTGCACCAGCGTATGGCGGAACACATTCCTAAGTGGTTATCAACTGCAACATCAAAAAACGACCTGCTGACTGTAACAAGCTCGAAAATCCAGGCCTCATCGTTTGGCAAACGGATCTTACCAACCGGTCATCTAGTTGACCCTGTCATATCGTTCAAGATATTGTTACGAGAAATATAGTGATCACGTGCGCGCAAAATGCTGTCCAATCGATATAGAAGAATTGTCAATGCAGAGCAAATCCGGCCAGTTTTCGTGTGCACAGAAGGCGCTGACGCAATCAATCTCCTTGCCGTGGAATTGACTGCACTATTAGCGCGCGAAAGGTCAAAACTATGTGGTTCGTTCGTTCTGTTGTTGCTATACGCAGTTTGTATAAAATTTGCTGGTTTTACGTTGGCGACTGATGAGAGTAAATCGAAATGTTAACATTTCGCAATATACCTTCCCTCTGTTTCAACTGAATGGATTAGTGATTATCAATAAACGAACTGGTCAGTCACTAACGGGATGCCAAGAAAGGTGGACTATATGATATAGAGAAACATCTTCGAAGGTGAGATCGTCCATGGCCGGAACGTAGTCACTTCGTCGTCGATGTAGTGATACGGGACGGTGCTACTCTTAAGAAACGTGTCACTTATTTTGGTTGAACAATGTACGTCCAATTCCACCACATTTCTTGCTATCTAACAACAGACAACTTCGGAGGTAAAGTTGCGGCGTTGATTTGGGGTAGAGGAGGAAATAGAGAGAGATGTGGTGGAGATTATGGACGTTACAAGCTTGTTTCAAATAGGTAGGAGGCCTAAAATAAGTGAACGAGGTTTCTCAAAGAGTAGCACCGCACTGTATCACTTACACCTCGGACGACGAAGTGACTACGGGATAATCTCCGGCCGCCACTTGTGTATCGATCGGGTGCAGCCTTCGAAGGAAGTATTTTGTTTCTCTATATCATATAGTCCACACCTTTCTTGGCATCCCGTTAGTGACTGACCAGTTCGTTTATTGATAATCACTAATCCATTCAGTTGAAACAGAGGGAAGGTATATTGCGAAATGTTAACATTTCAATTTACTGTCATCAGACGCCAACGTAAGACCAGCAAATTTCATACAAACTCAGCATAGCAACAACTGAACGAATCAATCACATCGTTTTGACCTTTCGCGTGCTAATACTTCAGTCAATTCCACGGTAAGGATACTGATTGTGCTAGCGCCTTCTGTGCACACGAAACTGGCCGATGTTGTCTGATTGACATTAACTCACTAATCGTTAGCATTTTCGAGTGACGATTACGTAACAATATCTTGAACGATATGACAGGGTCAACTAGATGACCGGTTGGTAAGATCCGTTTGCCAAACGATGAGGCCTGGATTTTCGAGCTTGTTACAGTCAGCAGGTCGTTTTTTGATGTTGCAGTTGATAACCACTTAGGAATGTGTTCCGCCATACGCTGGTGCAAGCGGCGATCTGTTCTGCCTATGCAGATTTCACTGTAACTGCAATTGAACTGGCATATTACTTGGGAGACAGATTGATCGATTGGGGGCTTATCACCACTATTGAGAGCCGAACACCTAGTGCTTAACAGAATGCGCGGCTGGGTAGGTGCGTCGCAACGTCAGCTTGTGATTGTTGTTACTCAGATGGTCAACCTTGATTTAGATTGGCAGAAATATATTCCATTTCTCCGCACTGCGGCTTATTTTTAGTTTTTTCCTCTCAATGTGGATATCCAAAAGGTTTTCAGGATAGCCGTTATCCACCAGCGTCTACCCACGAAACTCTTCTTCCTCCTCCAATCGATCTGCAGTGCAACTCATTTTGGCTCTGTGAAATAACGTTTTCACTAACCCTCGTTTATAAGCAATAGGTGTGAAACTACAAAATTGCAAATGTTGTCCGCCCTATGTTGGTTTTCGATAAACAGACGATTGCCATGTATCATCCTGATGTATAGTAATAAGAATGCCTAAGAACGGCAAGCAGTTGTTAACATCCACCTTATATATATATAAGATACAATGGGGTTTGGGTGGATGGAGTTCAAATAGTTGTAAAATAAAACAAAAGCACATTCATCAGCAACAACAAAAATGTCATGCGTCAAGTTTTTCAGAAGCTAGACCTGAAATATTTTCTTGAAGGAAATTGTCATTCAAGCATTCCCAAAAATACATCCGCTAATACGGGACCCCATGAACTGTCCGTAGTTCCAGCGTCAATCTATCTACAAATAACACCTTCGAATCAAACAGAAATGTGTTTTCCATACAGACTAAAATGAGATCCTTAAAAAGATCTAATGGAATACCAAAATTTACATTCTGACTACTGTGCACACATAACTGGCCGATACTGTCTCATTAGCATTGCCTCAATAATCGTTAGCAGTTTCGGGTTGCCGTGGCAATGACTATAGTATGTGGTTCGTTCTTCCATTCATTGTTGCTATGTAACAAGTTTTTATAAAAATTTACGTGTGGGTTTACGTTTAGTGCGACTGATGAGAGCAAATCGAAACATCTCGCGATATGTTTTCACAATGCTTTGACTGAATGGATAAAGGGAAATCAGTATTTTGAAACTTAATTTGGTTCAAAATATTTCCAGTCTAACTACGAAAACTGTGCGATTCACAAATGTCCGCCGCACTAGTCTGATTCACGTACTTTATCCAAAGTTTACTTCTTGATAACTGTTGATGTTCCCAAAGCACATCTCCTCGTAACTTAATGTGTACCAGAAATGGATTCGTAAGTGTAGCATCACTCATCTACGATTCAGATGAATCTTCATCACATCAACAGCCTTGTATGGTACAAAGTTGAACACAATTATCAAAAGGTTGAAAACTAGGTGGTTCCCCCCCCCGAGACCAAAAAAAATCCATTTAAAAAAAAATTGAAAAAACTAATTTTGGGGGAAAAAGATAGGGGTGTAAGCATAAAAATTAACACCGTCTCAATTTGTTTTAATGCAACTGTGGTCACAAGGGCATATCGCGGTCTATAGGTTCTGCACCGTTGCAACATGAGGTAACCAGTTTAAACGTATCATCTGAACAAGAGTGACGCTTTGTTGTCTCTAAGGTATCAGCCACTAAAGGTTGCACAAACATGAACTATTTCACATCTACTGGTGTCGTGTGCCAACACTTGTAATCCCCAGATTACCACACTAATTTATACTTACTCACCGTACGATTCATTTGATAAGAAGACATTTGTTTGTAAAGTGAAAATTGTGGCTTGAATAGTTTGCCCCCCCCCCCCCGCGTTACAACTATGGATTTTAGATCAATTTCTTCATTTAAAGAGTACACTCTGTTATGCAGGAAGACTGTCACGCTGCCTTTTTTAACGTTCAGGTATAGTAGTACGGTTAGTCATTGCCCACCGCACCAAAGATAGAGGATTCAGATGAAAACTGTGGACATGAATTTTTTGGTCGACTGTGTGACCTTATCTATATGTTTCGTGCGGTAAGATGACATTAGATTTTTATACCAGGTTTCAAACACCGTAAGGATTGCGATATTGCTGTAACATTATCCGTTTTCATCCTCCAATATGGTAATCAATTTCTTATTACAATCTGCCTCCTTAGGCAACACGACACCAGCATCTTTATAATGCTCCGAAATTGAAATGTCCTCATTTCCTCAAGTTCTCCACCGTTACGAGATGATCTACCATCAGAGATTGTTTCGAGGTCAGACTACAGCGTAAGTGATTCACTTTCTACGTAGAAAACCTTCACAGTAATAGATCCCGGGAAAGCGGAAACTTTTCGAAGCAACTTGTAGCAGCTTAGGATGTCCACGACGTCTTTGATCTTGTGAATGCAATCAAAGATATCAATTTTGCTGGACAATCAATATTTTCTCTCGGCATCGTATCCTTATTTACCAACGTCTCGCCAAGTGGGACTACAGATTACCTATGTGGTTATATCGAGGATAATGACAAATGTTTAGACACCACCGATCTGACTCAAGCCGTTACTTTATGTGCGCCACTTACAACGTAAACACGTAGCCGTCGCAGCCTGCGATCCCCCGCTATGCTTTACGTTCAACGAATGGACTTGTCGACAAAAGAACGGTGTCGCAGTGGAATCGCCGTTGGGACCCATGTTTGCAAATATTTTCATATCGAAATTAGAAAACGAACAGCTGAGTTCAACAGTGGGACAATGCAATTTTTATGAAGTACATTGAGGACATCTTTGCGTACTCGATAACAACGTAAATCCGACCCGGCATCTTGACCAGATTCAACTCCGCAATACCAAAACTGGCAATTTTTGGTTGGAGACCAAGATGAATGGCTAATTAGGCGTTTTGGATGTACGTTTATGTCGCCGTGTTGATGGCTCAATTCAGCGCGCGCCACAGAGAAGAGTTACATGGAATGGTCAGGGCATTCACTGCAGTAATTTTTCGCCACTTGCCCTGAAGAGATATCTAATTAACTGTTGACGAGCAGAGCCGTAGGAATCTACACAGATGATATCATTGCTGAACAATTGGCATTCATACTTGCAATATTCAGACAAAATAGCTATCCAGAAAGGTTCATGGACAGAGCGAATATGTTTCAGAACATGCAAAAATTCGCTACCTCGTGGGCAGATATCAACTTTTACCATAGAAAATTTGGAACACATAATTTATCGTCTACTTACTTTACCAAAGTTCAACTGGATGTACTATCGTTCAGTCCAAACTCCCAAGATTGTTACCGAAACAAATAAACAAACTACACACTCAGGTTCAATTGCAAAACCTGCATCAGAAAGTTAAAGATCTTACTCCCGCGTCACTGGACAACGCCAATTGGTTTCGTGCAAAGTTAGATGATATCTCGCGCGAGTTTTTATCGGCCCCAATAAGCCAACGTTGTTGTTTTTTTCGCTGAACACTGCAGAGCCATCAAGGAGCCCAAAAAAAATAACTGGTCTAGTCTTTCTCAAGTCAGACAAGGGTTCTGTTGTCATCATGAAAGAAGAAGACTATGTAGTCAAGCTGAATGTGGTATTTTCTGATGCACGGAAATTCCAATGGATGCCAGTCCTGGTAACAATTTCCTGATTGAAAAACAGATATCAAGGAAACGAAACGCAAATATTGATGTTGCATGGATATATTTCTGAGATTCAGTATAAGAAACTGAAACCAACAGGCACGCAGACACCGAGGATGAGAGGTTCACCAAAAATCCACAAGACGGGTATCCCACTACGACCGATATTATCCATGAACAATTCGGCATACCACAAACTGATGATAGTGGACATCTTTAAACCAATTCATGAATTGTTATTCCCCAATTGTGTTCGTAGTTCGTTCAACCTAGCAGGAATTTTAGAGAACAAGTCCATAGATGCTGTACTCGGTCGACGCCGACTCTCTAATTACCAATGTATCGCTGTGTAAGACTGTTCAGTTTTCGTGATTTTATTTCCAGGGTGTAAATGTAGGCATTCCATCAGATCTTTTTGAGGATCTCATTTTTGCTTGTATAGAAAACAATCCGTTCGAATTCGGATCCAGACAAGGATATGCACTACTGATGAGCTCTAATAAGAGCGAAACTCGAGTCTAGTGCTTCCTTTCGAAGTGGGCTAGCCGAAAGGCTTATCTGAATGCGAAGAATGCGATCAGATGTGGACGGTGTTTCATTTGGAATAATCTAAATCTATCAATTCATTTTGAAAGGTCGCGAAGAGTGGTGAGTCAGGCAGTAATTTAGACGGCCATCTGACCGATAGGAACCGCTCAGCTGCTGAAAGTGACATCATGATCAGTCCATTGGCAGATAAGAGCATTAGACAACCGCGTCGAATTTCTGTTGCATTAAGTGAACCATTTCGAGAGGTGGATACTTACTTCGCTAGATTTCGGAAGAAGGTGTGCGGTCTGAAGCAGTGCGTGTTTCAAACAATTCTGGTTCGACATTGTCATTCAGGTGTATGTTAGCTTAGAAATCTTTCGACACCCTCAACTTCCTCTCGAAGACTATAGAGAAATTATCAAGAAGCCCTTTCAGCCCAAGAGTGCTGGACATTGTTTCTACAGCCAGACATGACAAGACGGCCTCAGCCAGAATGTTCATGTCTAAGTATGTATGTGCACAGAACGCCTTAGCATTGAACCGAGCATTACGAACGAGCTAAATGGATTACAAGTGTAAACAGTGGCCCAATGGTTTAAAAGTACCACGGGTAAACAGACGGACTTGAAACAAAACAGCCTGAGACAAACTACTTAATGAATTAACTAGGTATGAACACGAATTACCGTATCGAAACCCAGACAAATTAACGTGTATTGGTTTACAATCAGTATTCTAGTATACTCCTTCGTTTTTCCGCCTTAACCACCTGATATAGGCCGTACCACAAAAAGCTGACGTTTGACAGAATATGTAAAAAATCACCCTGCACAAACAAACAACATTACGGACGAAGTTATTTCAGGCTCCACCTGTTCATTTAACCAGACATGCGACTCAGACTACCATCAAGAATGAATCGATCGAGAGTGGTGATATTACCTAAGTCTATGGGAATGCGACAACTGAGGTCCATTTAAAAGAGTGGTATTCCCCAAGGCTGGCCACTAGTGAGGTCCAGTAACCGGTGACCAACTCAAAACCTTCTAGACAGACACCGACTCGCACGATGTCGAATCAATCCAATGGGCTTAGGTTGAAACCAAGAGATGAGTATTGTCCAACCCGACCTTGAAGACCGACAGACATAAATATGTACTTACATTTCACTGCCAACTTGTCACTGTACTACACCTGATTGGAAAGTATAAAAATCTGAGAAGAAAAAAAAAAAAAAAAAAGACTAAAAAAAGAAAGAAAGAAAAGAAAATAGAAAAGTGAAGCAGGGTCGGGGCAGATTGTGATGGTAGTTATGGCGGAGTCGAATTTGATTTGATCGGGTCCGGACTATTGGTGTGTGCCCGACGATTGAATGATAACATAGTCAGTGTGGGTCCGGAGTAAATCAGAACGGCTAATTTTTCATTGTATCTTGGTTGTAACGTTTATATTTAGCTGAGAGTTTACTCCTGAGAGGGTTTATATTTGCTAGACACACATAATTGTTCCCTGAAGCGCATATTTCGGACAAATTTAACTCTGTGTCCGGACACATTACCTTCATGGTCAGTCTCAGTGGGGGTGGCTTTTTTGTTTTGGTGGGTAGTTTGGTCGGCGGGTGTATGAATCCCAGGTGTTTTTATGGTATTGTGAGTCACGGTTAAAAAGTAAACATTCTAAATCCCACCACCTCACCCACCCCCAGGCAGGCTGTTTTCTCCGAACCCGATTACAAATTGTTACCTAACAGTAAGTTTGGCAGAGTAGAGAATGCGGATGAAAATGGGTTGCTTTCATGATCTTGATCCAAAAGATACACTTTTAATGACCGGAACAGATTCTGTCCTGTCTTCCTTTAGACATAGAGGCTCGCCACAGGGACAGATCGTGTTCAGAATAATGCCAGCCAACAGCGCTGAATCCCGAGGAAAATTTGTTCAAACAGTCTACAATGTGCCGGGAAGTGGCCAGCATAGATTTTCGATCGGCGTCTGGTTCGGCAGAAGTATAGCCACACTCCCATAGACCTGGCGGAGGAATGAAATCAACCTTGACGAAAGAGAAAATAGAGTTTTAAACAGTTGTGTAAATTCCAATAATATAACGTCGGACAAAAATACACAGACGCAGTTAAAACCACTCACTCAAATATGAAAGGTATGCGGGACTGCATGGTGGTCAATTCACTCCATGACTAGCAGGCATTCAGAACATTATTTTTGGAATTCAAACCCATGAAGATATGGCTTCGAATTGGCTACGAAGCTTGGAAAGTCAACCATACATGATGGTATATACATAACGCTTTTTCATTATCCCACTATTATTCATTCATTCACTCGCAACCGTCATGAGCCTGACCAAAAGTTACTGTTGATTGGGTTGCTGCTCCCCGCAACAATGAGTAATATCCTCATCAGGAAAAGTCAAATAGAACCAGAATTAAAAAATTACCAGAATAACTTAAATAAGGAACTGCCAAGGAATGAGCAAAGCCTTTCGATTTGACCTTTCGTAATGAGCTGAGTAAACTGACCGAAGAGCAGTCGTTCTCTCTTATACCTTTTGACAAACGGCATTCGTTTCTAGTGTAAAACTCATTTTCCCAACTTTTCCGCTTCTGACGTTTTGCAATGACCGAAAATTAAAAGTCCAATATTTGAGGAGTCGACAACATCATTGTAACCTTTGGAATATACGGCTCACTAACTGGTACTTTAGACTGAGACAATGATAAAACCAGCTGAAAATGGGAGATAACTGATGACTTCCCTTTAGTAATCAAAACTGAGAATACGTTGTGAACAAATTCCAATGGTACAGCGGTGAAAAACGCTGTACGTACGCATTTGAAGTAGTCAAAATTTGCCCGTGCCTTGAAAATAAAACTTGATTTTGTAAAGGGATTGGATTAAAGAAACTCATCGACACGAGGTAAAAAAAATGATTCGCGGAAGGCTACGACCAATGTGCGCCGATAACTCAGGCAAACTGGTGTGTCCGTGCAGTGAGCATTGCGGATGACATGCTGCCGTAGCATCAGACTTTGTTATAACGAGCATCGGAGAAAAACAAATTGTTTAAGTGCATCATGCATTAAAACAAACGGTTTACAAGCAGAGCCAAGCCGACCATTAGCAAAACCAAGGCTTCGGCACCAATTGAAATTCTTCACTTTACCAATGCATCCTGTTCATAAAATAATCCGTAGAAACTCAATAAAACAGATTAGTTTTGTGACACGAGTTCTGTTTTTGCTTTTAATTCGGAAGGTAGCAGACTTCATTTCAAATTTTCGAACCAATGTAGACCCCGTTACACGGCCGTTGTCCTAGATTCACCACTCCCTTTACACTTGTTTCTCAATGCTGACCGCTGAGGTGGCTTATGTAGAATGCCGATTATTTATTTATTTTCACACGGCTTCGCCTAACTAAACAAAACACAAGCACCGTGCAACATCAAACAGAAGAGATTCGAGGCAATCGAAAGAATTTGCACCAAAAAGTGCCGCCTTCATTCATGAATACATTTTGTGGCACAACTAAGAGAAACACCTATTTTTGGGGGTAATTTCTCAGTATGCAGACCGGGGCGATATTACTCAAAAACACACTACTCATCGGAAGGTTTTGCAAATATCTGGTCATAAGTTTACCGCAAATCTTGAGATAACAACCACGTTAAAAAGGATCGCGACAAAACGGTAAGTACAAGCAACGCATGTTAAAAGTTTGCAACAATCGGCACGTCGGATTTTTATCGGTGACGGTGAAACCATGCCCGTCAAACAATGTATACGATTCAATATGAATGGGTACTAATCATGAGGATATCGATCATGTAACCTCACGTGCTGAACAATGCTGTTGGACATTAATACAGCCGGTATTTTCTTGACCTCACCCACCTTAATAAAACTAGGATTTAAAAAATGTGTTACAAAGTGTGACAGATCGTTGTTCAATTGCCGACATCTGAAACAGTCGTGCATCATGTTTTGGTAAGCATCACCCCACGTAAAAACTGAGAAGGCGCATACGTCCAGCTAACCGAGAGACATTCAAAAAAATTCAAAATGCGTCACAGAGGTTTCAACAGAACCTATAAAATGGACGCTTCACAAAACTCACTGGTTGATCAGCTAAATACTGATTGTTGAATGTCGTAACCATTGAGCTGTTAAGCTGAAACACTACGGACGATCCGAGACGTATACAGGGATTTAATCCCAAAAAAATATGTCGCCCAAGAAATTCATTTACGACTTGAGTAATTTTTTTTAACACTCCCATTAAAAAAATCTACCAGAACCGTATAGAAAACATTATTAGGGGTTTGAAATGGACCCTCCCCCTCTGAAACAAACGGCGTGGTAGACAAGATGCAACAAACCCAGCTTGCTTACAAGACGAATCGTCACGGCACACAAATCCGCTCGCAAATAGCTCTGGCAAATGAAAATCCGATACATAGCCGACTAAGGAATTTAGTATAAGGTGGGTAGAACAGTAATTTTAACCCCCAAACCATATCAAGCTAAAGTCCACCAAACGATCGTTGGGACATGTGATCGACGTTCTTCTGTGAATATCCCTTGCAACTGTGAATGTCCGGAGGATATTAGAGACATAAGTTGAATATCATTCACAAGTGATCGCAGCTGTCACATATCCATAGACTTTCCACTCACAACTCGAGTTTAGCTCCTGTTAGGGCTCGTCAGCAGTGTATACCCTTTTCACGGACGCGATATGCACCAGTGACGTGCTGTAAGAGCGAAACTTGTGTATAGTCTATGGAGATGCGACAGCTGTGATCAATTGTGAATGATGTTCAACTTATATCAATGAAACCCTTTAATACCTACCGATATTGGAGACCTTATTGTGAAAGTTTAGCAACCGGGAGTTATTGATTCGAGTGAAGCAATTGCAATCTAAATGTTTTTTAAAAAAAGTAAACCAGGCTTGATCAGTCTTCTGTCGCTTGTTAAACAGGCGAATAACTTACGTTAGAACACAGTGGTCTTCCTTATATTCATCATCATCATATCAGCCATGAGCCTGACCAAAAGGTACTGTGGCTCGGGCTGCCGCTCACCTCAACAGTGACGTGGAATATCCTAGAAGAAAACGTTACTAAGAAGGTTGAAACGTCAACTTGATAAGGGGTCCTAATCGTGGGGCTATGGACTGGAGATGAAAGGTGATCGGACAACGTGAGGATTATTTACAAGACACTATGGCCTGGCCTTCAAATATGATCATTCGGTGGAGCCTAAGATGAGGTCAATGACTGGTTGCTTTGTTAAAAAAAAGTTATCGAAATTCAGATCCTGACAATGGCAAGGATATGCACTACTGATGTTCCTAAACAATAACGAAATACAGGTCTAGTGCTTCTTTTCGAAAGGGGTTGGATGAAATGTTTATCCCAATACAAAAGCTGCTGTCAAATGTTGGCGCTTTTCTACTTATAACGGTGAAACTCATTACCGATTACCAATAAAGTAATATATCCGTACAACAAATTACGTTTGAATGAAAGTCTGACTGCGCTTGCAGTCGACTAGGGAGTTTCGGTGTACGAGACAAGTGTTTGTCATCCTTTTGACAGGGCATACAACATTCACGTAGTAAAAGTAAACGGGGTGCGTAGTGACCATCCAGAAATAATTGACGCTTTCAGTTACCCACTTGAAAAATGCTTAGGTAAACCACGTTCATCAGGTCAATATTGATAAAGTGCATCTGAATAAGTGTGTTGTTTAAATATGACCCATTTTGAGGTCGGCTTCAGTTAGACGGTCAAAAGACCGTCAAAAAGATAAAGGACATTAAATAAAGTGGTCAATCAGTTATGTAGTTCAATTAAAATCAACCAATCAAAACTCGCCTGATTGAACACTGCACAACGGTTACGCTCGATAAACTTCAAATGAGAATTAAAGAGCTTGATACTGGACAGATTATCCATCGAAACTTTTGCAACTAAACCCGACAGTTTGGACGGCAAATGGCGACCGCTGAATTCCAAAAGTGCGGCAAGTGCCTCAGAGGCCAAACCGCGACCACGCATGTCCGGTTCCGCAATCATCACGGACAATTCACCTACCATATTTGAAATCACAGAGGGAGTATTATCGTGAAATCACAAATTCATAATAAGCATGAATTGTCTTTTTAGTGGACTATTTACAATTAAACATTAATAGAAAAGTGGTCAAATAATATCACTAATAGCTATTCCTAACTGTACAAAAAAGTGTTCCCGATCAGCGCAGACGAAGGTCCCAGTGGATTTTATTCACCAATCTGACAACGATTGAATACGACATGTAGAATGGAAAATAAGAGCCTCCCATTCGGTTTAAACGGACACAGAAAGATTGGTCAGACATGATGTAGTTTAACAAAGTCGCATTCATCACCTCGACTAATGATCAGGCAGTAGAATGAACAGATGGGGATTAAGCAAGAAAAGGCACCATACAAAAGTGTCACGGCCAAACGGTATTCAAAAGGAGACAACCTAAAGTAAAATGACAATTAAACCAAGGAAAGTGAAGGGACAGACAGGCATTCCGACACAGTTCAGCTTCATGTACAAATCTGATGTTATTTCAAAGTACTGTGGTTGATTAAGACTAACAACGAGCTTGTGATATTCATTTTGAAACCAACACTCTGCGACGGATTTCGTCTTGTCTGCGTTCGACAGGTGTGGAAGGGGTCTGAACAAGATTCGTACAAGTCTCAGATATAAGTCAGTTATATCCACTAAACAAGTGAACGAGACACAACCTGTGCACTAGTCAGAAAAATCATATACACAACACACGCTTGCATCTCTGGCACCAACAGATAAATAAAGACGAAGCAAGAAAGTGGATATTTGGTGGCGAATGCCAACCGATTTTCCCCGTCCAGTATTTACATACACACGTATTTAGATGGTTAGGTCATGTACCACGAATTTTAGCTTACCTTACCAACGAGACTAAACCTTGACGCGGTGTGACGGCTTGTACATCTGAATGACTTATTGGACTAAACTGGATGGCGTGAGGATCACACCGACAGTCACTCATAATAACCAGACCAATAATATAGGTCTATAAAACCAGTCTCTTCAATCTCCTATTTTCGCATGTCATGACCAGACTAGCGAAACCGTTATTAGATGTTTTTACTAGTTGTTCGCATACTTTGGCAGTCCGGCCTACATTCATTCTGATCTTCAATCATGTCGACTAGTGTTCAAAAGTTTATACACGAAAGGGGAGTCGCGACAAGTGGAACGACACCACACAAACTCCAGGGTAATTGTCAAATAGAGCGTTCAAACGGAACGTTGTGGAAAACCGTGTTGCTCGCCCTGAAATTTTGTAACCTGGCAATCAATCAATGGGAATTCGTTCTTCTCGATGCATTACAATCCGCCAGATCACTCCTGTGTACCGCAACTAATGCCACATCACATGAAAGATGCTACTACTTTGCAGCTAGATATCGACCTCCGGAACAACCTTCCCGATGTGGCTCACCAAAATTGAACCCGTGTTGTTCGAAAAGAATGTCAGACAGTCCACTCATCGAAGTTGAATTACTTCATTGCAACCCACAGTACGCGTACATCCGGCTTCCTAATGGCTGGAAGGAAACAGTTTTTGTTCATCAACTGGCCCCCAAAGGAGTAATCATGCTTGAGATGCCCTTGCAAGGATCATCCACACATACGATCGAAGAGACTACAACAATACCTTCTAACCGCGTTTCCATCACGCAGCAGCACAACAGTACTCCCTCAGTTGACAAATACAACACCCAGGCATCATCTG
>LOND01029243.1:4331-18715 GCA_014220965.1 Paragonimus kellicotti
TCTACCCCACAGTCCATAAAAAAGACGACTCCGGTTCCAGTGGAAGTTGCTGTTGTTTTTGCAAACCTCGCTCAGATGAACCAGTTGGTGATGCGGCAGTCACGGTGGACCGAAAAGCCTAATTAGCACCTGAAACTGATACGCCTAATGATATAACTATCCCGTCAATAAAGAAGGATAGTCTTTCCGTAACCTTCCTTTCTAAAAGTAAAGAAAGAATATTTTGCTGGCAAAAAAAACCTGCACAATAGTAGAAGCTATTCGAATGCAGAAACACTATTTACTTGTTGTTTATCTAAAAGATATCACACATAAGCGTTCTTATGTGTTTATTTACGATTTCAGTCAGAAAGGAAAAATAGAAGGCTAAAAAATACACCGGTGGCCCTTTTTGTTTCGAAGTATTCTACAGACCCGGCTGATATATTTTCCTGAAGTTGCTGTTCCAATGTGTTAACTGCAAAAGACTTGAAATTTCTGCATGAAACCCTCTCACATCCAAGTATGACCCGAATGATGCACTGTTCTCGTGCGAAAACCCTCCCGCTTTCTACTGAGGAGATTGAAGTCGTAACCTAACAATGCCGCGCAAGTGTTGAATTGAAGCTAAGGTATTCTCAATAATCAAACGGGAGCACGATCAAAGTAATGCAACCCTTTGAAAGACTCGGCATGAATTCAAAGGCCGATTAACGTCAGGAACACGTAACAAATGTCAGTCGACAATTATTGATGACTTTCCGCGTCTTCCTCTCGCATACCCGTGTCTTGTCAGTTTATTTTCCTTGCTCGGCAAGCCTTTCTTCATCCATTACAATCAAGACTCATGTTTCGTATGACGAATCGACTAAATTCTTGCATGGGCTGGGTACCGTGACAAGTTGGAAGACTGTGCATAATCCACAATACAACAAGCAGGTAGAACGGTCAAACCGAGCCCTGTGGAGAACCATAACTCTTGCTCTGCGATCGAATGGACAGGGGACAGTTCAGTTGGAATCAGGCTTGTTTGAGGCGTTACGTTCTATCAGATCCCTCCAGCGTATAGCTGCGAATGTCACACTGCATAAACTAATGTTCGTACACAATCAAAAGTCATCTTCTTGAGCCCGTCTTCATGAGACGAAATATTTGAATCTTCAGAACATGACTCTGTATCTGAGGAGACAATTTCTTAAACGCAATCCGGAGTAAGCTCAAGTTAGCTCTTTCAAAAAAACGGGTATGAAGAAACACTACGAACCAGTTGGTCCACTTTCAGATACCTGCGAACGTTCCCTTGTAGGACCGAATCTATAACTTCGTGTGACAGCTCGCCAACACAAACGCTCTCGGATAATGTGGAACATCCGGAAGGCCAGTATGTTCAACAACAGCGCACATAGCCACAGTGCTTACGTAACAGAGGTGTGAATACAACTGTGTTCTCACTTTATCACACAATTCCATTAACATAGCCGAATAACAGCATGAAAGAATAGCATTTTCGTATTATTGGTCATTTCTTACACCTGTTAACGTTTTACTGCAAATATCACGTCCTCAGATGAGTGAAACCTGACTCTTCTCGCTCGTAATCGTCGTAGGCCAGCATTCGTAACCGGTATAAACAATACCACGTCAAGAAATGTCCGTCATACGGCATGGATATGATGCTAGGGCTGCCTGTGCTGTTGAATCGTTGATAGTAAAAAATCAGCTGTGTGCGTTTGCATGATTGTGTATTTGTGAGTGGATGTCGTACAACTGGGACTACATGCAAGCGTACGAGTGTTGCAGAGTGTGTGTATACCCCATTTATATGACAGTAGACTACATACCATTCGAATCCGATAGGTGGGTCATTTGGGTCGGCAGACTTAGCGCTGAACGAATTCGACGCGTCCGAATCGAACGTGACCCAAGTGTCTGACTTCCCAGGTTCGGCTCTTGACCCGTTCAAATCACACACTTCCGCGCTAGAAAAACTGTGGCGATGCGAGCACGGTGTTTGTGGATGCGTCCAGGAGAACTGACTGCCACTCAGCGTACAAGTGCTATTGGTAACGCTCGGCGGGGTGGCCGGTAGGCTGGACGTTGGAGGGGGTGGAAGTTGGGCGGAGTAGCGGTTTATTTGTCCTAATTCCATGGTGGCCTGTGAAATGAAGATCAAACCGGGAAAGAAATGAGCAACGACAACAGAAACTTGTGAGTTCAAAAAGGAAATTGGAAGCGCCGACACGATAACAAAACAGAATTTATTGACACGATCAACGCAAGCTAGAAGAAGGTGAATGGAAAAATTGTCAGTCGACATTGGTGGTAGATAGTGATAACGTTTGCAAAAACCTGTTAGTTGTGAAGACTAATCATTGTAATGTTACACATAAACTGTATACAACTGTATAACCAGGTCTTCTATCTGCTCCTCTAGGAGCACTTAGGAAAATGACGTATGAGCGTAAAATCATTGAGAAGAAGGCCATCGAACAGAACAAGAGAACAATACATCCGATGAGGAAGAACGCACTCATGAACAAAACGTCCAATTAAATGCCGGAGTGTATAGAAAGAAATCCAACAAATAAAGCGAAAAGCGGGACTCAGAGGAAAGCGTTGCTGGTGTGAAGTGACCAACGCAGATTAGACGGAAGTATCAGTTGGTACACAAGATGTAGAAACCTAATGTGATGGAGACTAAGAAAAACAGCCGGATCGAGGGTGCTAAATGCATTAGTTAAATCCGACAAGCACCAACGGACAGATTGCATTAGACGACGAGAGAAGAGAATGGACTAGGGAAAAAATCTGATTGAAAATCAAACTGTAACACATTGAATTGGAATATGTGGTTACATTTTAGAAAGAAGTGTAGAATGACAGCCCTAATTTCAGTTCGGATAGGATGTTGTACACGTCTCGAAGCTCCATAATAACTTCTACCTATCAGTTCAATGTCAACGTTACTGATTGGTTGTTTATGAGAAAACTTACACAGATCACTCACGGCTTAGCAAACACCACGTGAGTCATGTGAAGCGTACGAGTGAATAGAAATAAATATGCTGAGAAACGGAACAAGCAAAGTTGTTAGAAATGGTGGAGAACCTTAGATTCATACAGATTGGTGAGTGGAACACATCCATAATTACTCGGAAAAGATGTATAACAACTAATGTCCAAAAAGCTCAGGAGAATGACTAACTCCAATATCGAATCAACACGTGTAAATAGGTCGCTAGCACGACTTACTGACAAAAAAGGATTCATAATGTCAAATGAAACTAGCACCAGTGTTTCTAACTAACCAAGATTCTTGTAAGAATATTGCTCCCAACTAAACGTATTCATTCAACGCAACTGAACCACTCAAGTCGGGAAGTTCGTTATGCAACTGACATGTACACTCATCAACACAAGCAGTACCGAAATTACACAGTATTGGTCGTCCAAATACGACCTGCTATGTATCGTTGTGTTTCTACCACTTACTTGATATTTGGGGAAAATAAAAAAGTTCAGTTCTTGAACTTCTAGTTTAAAAACTGCTAGTGGGAACATTGTAAAATCCCTGATGTGTTCGAGTGTATGATAATTAACAGTGTTGGCGCACAAGAAAAAACATGACAGAGACCATTTTCGCATGATCCGATTGAATTTCATTCGCAATTTGGCATCCTAGATAGGGAAGAATTCATACATAACCACTCCCCCAATTTGATCCGGCTCTACTGAAGATAAGGTACGATGTTTGCTACTGCAAATAAATCGTAAAAAATCGGAGGTCTAGTCTACGTGAGACAGCTGACGATCGTAGTGCACAAATTTCGGGTATAGTCCTAATTTGTTGATGTCATTAATTATATGAGTTTTGCGCTAACAAATGTCACTTCTGCTAAACTTCAAATTACAGATCAGCCATGAGTTGTGTACATCATTAGGTTTTCAGGCTAATAAATTAGTTATTCCATGTCTGCAAAAACCAACAACAACATGGATGCAGTACCCAAGCAAAATCAACCGTGTACAAATCCCGCTGCACCAACTGTGCGTTAAGTGGTACGCTATTAGCACTTGGGGATTGGAGGATCAAGAAGATGTATCAGCCATAACTGCAAACATAGCACCCAGACGTTACCACACAGGACGGGAGCAAATATGTGCAGAGCGCTAGACACTTTTGCCTCATTAACAACGTGTGCTCAGTTGCAAAAACAGCACAGCATATCAAGCATCAAAAGAGCTTGTAGATCAGTTAGGCATCAGCATGACAGACACCATTCATCTGAAACGGATAAAACTGAAGCACTCAATGGCACAGCAGGAGGAAAACTAATTGACAAATGGCAGCGCAAACTCCACGACGCAGATGAACAATTATATGACTGGTTCTTCGAAGTGAGCGCAGAAAAGAAGCAAACTACTCGTGAATTGTATATTATCGATAGATAGGATGAATTGTCCTCTAAAAATACGACCGAAAAGAAGAAAAAATTCGGTCGGTCTCGAAATCAACTGCAATAGGAGAAACTATCGTATACCTCCGATGCCGAGATACTGGAAATAGATAATAGTTTCAATGAACCAGCAGAAAGCCCCAGTCGCACAGCACACAAAAACATTTAAATCAGTGACTTCGGATAAAACCATAAAATCAAACTAATACTCAACCGGTCAACAAATAACCGTAAAAAAAAATATTTCGTAAAATGCATCCATTTCTCACAAGCTCATCAGTCGCATAATGTGTGTCTGCACGTTTATCAAGACAACGATAATCTCAAAGATACACTGTTGGTTACTTTTCCTCACAAATTTATGGTTGTTGTTTGGCTATCAGGAAAGCCTCCACACAGTTGAGCGATCGATCATTTCTATCTTGCCCAATTACAACAAACGCTGATTTTGAATCAACGCCACAGCCAGTCTTTAACAGACAAGTAATCGGTGAAGAACCCTTGGAGGAATGTTTATCGATTTGCGTGATTGATTGATACAGCCTATGTATGTCCGTTTGATCGGGTTTGAGACGTTCTGTCAGTCCTATCAGTCATGTGTATTTGTCCACAGCAGCAGATAGAACCAAAGACGGAGCTACAGATGGGAACTGTATGAAAGCCTCTCTATATTCATGATAGCAGCATTTGGGTTGAAAAACCACAACGCGCAGTCCTATGGATTCACGTTTGTTTGTACTCATCGGGAGAGGAAGAACCGGTAACCTTTCGGTCTTTGTCTAAAAACCCTATGCATTAAACCATGGAGCGACTGACAGCATTGACAATCGTTCGCACAACCCCTAACAGTTGAGTAAGAAAATGATTATCTTGAGAAAAAAAACTAGACCAGCGACGAAACCAAGTTCACCAGTGACACTGCTTGTCATTTGGTGCGCCGAGCAATTGTCCTCAACAGATTGATACTCTAAATGAGTTACAGACATACAAGGAGTGGACCACCAGGACATGGTGATGATGGTAGAGGCTATCGATATCTTCATCATGAAATCCAGCAGGAATCTGGACAAAACGCAAACCACACTCTGTCTAACACGAGCCAATTTGCACGTAAGCAAATCCAGGTCAATGTACCAACTTCACAGTAGCTCATTCCGTCACCCTAGCGGGATAGTAAAATGTTTACTCATGGTTAATACATGTGAGGTAAATGCCGAGGTGATCAGTTAATTACATGAACCACATCTCGTTCGCGTATTTCATACACTTTTGAGAGCCGGAATAAATGCACAGCGCAATTTTGTCGTTTTTGTACCGAAATGTGGAAGTTGTCACGCGAAGTGCCAGATCATGATTGATCAAGCTACCGAAAGCTGGTCAGCAGAAGCAACCACGAGTCAAGCTGAAGTCCGTATGAGAGTGTAATTGGGACGACAGGTAATCTTGTAATGTAACATCGTTTAAGCATACTGAACCGAAGCGGGCCGATGCAAAAACATACTCAGCTGGTTATCGTAGACCGTGGAGTGCAGGTGAAAATGCCTCCCTAACTTTCTCCCCACCCAAATAGCTAAGAGCTGACAAAAAACAAATGTTGTCAACACACAGCAAAGTTGAAATAGCTTCCAACTCCAAACGTGAAAACATCGTGAACAAACAGATGCACGCCAACAAACAAGGTTACTTACATTTATGTAATCAAGTACTTACATGACTGGAGAGAGATCTTGAAACATGGGGCTAGATATGATGAATCGGGAACACAATACGTAACGACGCCAGGGAAAATTAAAATCGGGTAAGTATTGTATGGAATTCGATCATTCGAATGAACTAAAAAAATCTAACCACACAATCGGAGCACATGGACAGTTTACCACGGCATTTGGGTTGTCACAGATAAGAATACATACACAAGCACACACTGATCTGAGCACAATCCGAAATGAAACCATCGCACAATGGGTTTTAATTATGCTGCCACTATGAAATGGTTCATAGATCAAAACGTTTTAGGACAGTCATGCGACAGTTACGCATTAGTATTCAACACTGACACACTATCGTGGTTGACAGCGATAACACTTAACGTCGACAACCCTTTTAGTAATGTATATAATAGGTTCACAATATACATTCCTATCCGTAGGGATCGACGGGAACCAAAGACAACTGTTCTGCTAGTCACATTAAGATACGAGGCGGATACACAAAACCAGAGTAGCTATCGTGACTGGTGAGAATAAATGAAACGGTGAACAACAATCTAACGACTCGACATATGGAGTGAACAGTAACTGGAATGGAGATTGCAGAATCTGTTAAACTTGACAGTGTCCAGAAAACAACAGATTTAACAGGACGGGAGACAGCAAACACCACTAATGTATGTTAACGAGAGATTAACCAATGTATGTGCAACAACAAAAAAATGACGAAGATGCAAACAATGTGAAGGCGTGAAATACATGGGTAAGCACTGGAATGCAGAAAACAGAACTGTCCAGAAGATTCATCAACAAACTAAAACAACAAGTGTAGCTTCAAACACAAGACAAACTCGCTTAGAGGATAGTTAAAAAGAAAACCATACCAGATGTAGCTTACTCGGTGAGACCGAATCGATGACATGGGCTCAAGAATGTGAGATGGGAACCAGCCGTCTACACCGTTACATCGTCCCTATTAGAAAACAGTGGAAAGTTGAGGAATCCGTGAGGTAAACGACTGACGATAGTTGTAATTGCGATTCCGAGAAAACCATTAAAATTCTAGTAGTATACAGTGGAATACACACAAACCTCAGTTATCAGACTTTCGTTTTGGAGGGTAAGCATACGATTTTCAATCCAGCCTACGGAAATCAAACACAGACTAAAACGATCGAGAAGTAAGTACGCATGAATAGTTCGGTCTGATAATCATGATAACTTACCAAAAAGGCACCAAATAAAATCACGAAATTTCTCGTCAGCTGACACGACAGTTATCGGATGCAAAACTTAGAAACACACGCCAACGAACATTGCAGTCTCCGGGTGATAATCAAGGGTCACTTAAAATTAACGATTACCATTTAGGTAGAATGAAATTCAAAGACAAATATGTATCATACAAACGTGTGACATATTGAAGAGTTTCTGATAGTATGTAACTTTTGTTCATCTAGGGAGTGATAGTTAATGAGAGATAATGTTCGCAGCACGAAACGAGAAACCCAAACTAATTTTCGGATAAACATGCCCATCTCGTACTTACTCATAGGTTACAACCTTGGTAATTAACAACCCCCTTCGGGTCCTAGAAATTCTTTGAAATGGGAGAGAGACGGGCAACACTTGACGGTCATAATCAAAACTCCCAACTCAAATGATGCTTATGCGATGAGTGGCTAAGAGAGTGAGAACGGTGGAACGTTGATTTATATACTAGTGTGATACTCGTGGGTACAATAATAAACATTAAAAATAACGCCGACCTTCAACGTCTGGAAGACACCAAACACACAATGACACCTCGAAAAAATCATGCGTTTGGTGTGTGTTGTTTCCAAAGGTAAACTGGTCTTGGAAGACGGACGATACAGAAGTGCAAACGTTCAAAACCACCTCCATTCTTGAGAATGAGTTGAAATCTCTAGAACAGTCCAGAGGTGGCCTTCAGATAGCTTTTAAGTGTAACTAATGTGATCGGTTTAAGTGAACAGGATGAATACAGATACGCTAGTGAGTGGTCACAGAATTGGCCTGTCACAAACCGGCACGCTTAATCGCAAGTCAATTAAGCTTCCTTACTGCCCGAAACCGAGAAGTACTGGACTCAAACTTCGTCCGCATGCTTGTGAGGCGTGCTATTGATCACTCGGCTGCTCTGACTACGCAGCAGACGTGAGCAAATCGTCAAGTTTAAGTATTGGAACATTCGCCAGTGCTCAGAACACATGATTCTCTCGAGAAAAAGCATAGTAACAATATACGCAGCTCCAAGAGATAGATAACTCCGTGGTCAAATTAGCATCATCAACTGTTCAACAACGTTTGGGTTAAACGTTGGTATTTGAAAACTATCGAAAATATAATTTACAACTCAAACATCTGTATGTGATACTTCAAACAAACCAGGGGGGCTTTCTCGAATCAATAAAATTAATATACACCTCATGAACAGCTTCAAAAAAAGCACACTGAAAATCTCATCGTATGCATTGACAAGAAACGAAATATGGGAGGTCTGGGAAATCGTCTTCAGTTTAATATTTTTCATGAACGGATTAACTGAATGCAACACAGCTAACAAAATCAACAAACGAATGCGATCCCGTGATTCTGAAGGATCCAAAGGTTAGCTGTCATATTAAGGATTAATTAAAAACCATTTGACAGCAAAGTAGGCAGGATGCATAAATAGTGGGAAAGAGTGTGCACCAATATGTGTGTTTGTATGTACGCTATTCAACACGGATCGCACTCAATCTAGAACGAAAAGAAAACACTAGATCAATGGCATGCGGTCAGACGGAATGGGGGTAGGTCGGAAGCAGAATAAAACACAGATGGGTATGAACAAATAAACCTGACAAATATGAAGAACGAACCGATTTGACGTGAATGTACTATCCGGACCAAGTAGGTCGATGCAGAGGACAGTCAAGAATGTGTTCATGATAATGGGAATTAATGCGCCAATTTTACTGATGACATTTACCCACATACTGGGATGGAAGGCATCAATTGGCAAACAAGTCAGATTGCATTTAGTTTACGTTCATTACTATTTTGTTTGCATTATATAAGAATGTTTACGACCAAACTAATACACTGTACTAGACTTATGCGCTGGGAAAAAAACACAGAAATGTTGTTAAAAAGAATATCATCAAGAACACCATCGACTACCAACCCGCGGATTTGTTGATTGCAAATATAACGACACATAAAACGGCATCCTTGGGAACCCAGACAGTGTTACTTAACCGAACAAAGTTTTGGAATCATGGATTTCGTCCCTTGCGCTTACATCATCCACTGAAAATGTGTGCATCCGTACCATTCTAATCCACGTAATGTGAACAGTGAATGACACGGAAAGCGGTCGGTTACCATTCGTGAAACATGTCTGAAACGCCGAAATCCAGTTAAGCACGCAAGTTAATTGCATAATTGTTGATGCGGTGCCCCCATCACAAGTACGCAATGCTAAAAGGACGAGTGATCGAACAGGGGCAGTATCAGAGCAACAACATAGGACAGTAGGCACTGTGCTTTAGGAAGCAACTCATGTCACACCGGCGAAAGAATAACTCATTGTGCTAATCCCACTGTTCTGTGAATAAATAGGTCCGATTCAATTAAGAGTAAGCGAGCGGATAGCACAACAAAAACAACACAATTTGGCATGTCAAGGCTGAACAAGATTAAGTGATAACAGTATTAACTCATAAAACGCCAAACGGGGTTTCAGCCACGTGGATAGCAAATGATCTTGTTGAGGACCGGAGAAGATCGAAGGAGTTGCGAAACAACTGATCGAGTGACATAAGTTCCCGAATTCCACTACATGGTGTTGTCTATGGTTTGCAGCATGTTATATCCTAGTGGGGGAAAAACAATGTCCACGGTTGTGAGTTCAAGCGGCGATCATCCCGATGGTATTTGTCTAGGCCTACACAATCTGACAGAATTCAGTCGACAGGTGAGTACATATGCCACAAGTTGTCACGGAACACCTAAAGACTGAATCAGATTCACTGTATGGGTTCAGTGCGTGGTTCAAACAGGAAATTCCAGACAAACTAGTTTCAGAACTAAGTTAACATGAATCAGGAAGCGCTAAAAAAACAATTCCTCCTGGTCATTTTGTCATTAGCGAAAATGAAGAAATATGAGCAGATGTTTAACAACTTAGTCTATACTGGATGTTGCCAAAAGGTAACTTGTTCACACAAACTGAATCGATCCAAATTGCAGTCGACTTGGTTGGGCATTCAGGCAACTTTAGAAAGATATTCAAATTTTCAGCTGTTACGCAGAGGGATATAATTAAAATTTAGCCGAATGCAGTATTTTGCGTCATCTGAGAGCCTATAACGACCGTTTAAGAGTCAGATAACGTCTATGTACTGGGTCATGGAGCTTCCATGCACACGTTATATCACATGCGGAGACAACGCCCAAAGTCACGCGACAGTTGGTTGTGTTGCTTTGGCATAATGAAATGACGTCAGTCAAGCCGGGACGATCGCTAATGGCAGTGAGACGAATGTCATGGCAAACGTCTGAAACGGCCCAAATTGCGGAACAAAACAAGCACAGCCATATGGAGATAAATCGAGAGGAAGAACCGATACCGCAGCAGAAATGACACGCCATAAACTGCTACACACCGCCAGCTGAACCACAAAGAACAGAAAGAAAACGTGCTGCGACGTGGGCACCAGCAAATTGCCGAGTGTTCAGCCAATGACAAAAATATGCGAGTAACCCCGAATCACTTGATTGTGGAATACATCGTGGCAAGAAATCACAATATTGACGGAATCAAATTCTTCACCGTGCTGTTATGTGACATCAACACCAAGTTCTTTGGGATCAGTGAAGCGCGGTCGATTAAACAATATTCTGTATTGCGTGCGCAAAAGAAGGATACTTTATGCTAAGAGTGTAACCGTACATCATATATCTTCAAAGTGAATCAAGTCGATTTGATCGCGAAATAGATCAAAACTTACTCGACACCAAGCTCCGTCATCCGACCAATAAAGAATATCGACGCGGTCCCCGGGAGATAAAGATAACGAAGATCCCAATATAGGCGGGTTCGCTTCAGCCGAATATGCTTTCCGCACAACGGCTCCGAGTAGTGGCTGGGACGAGCTACCATGTATCGTGTTGCTGTTGACTAATGAGGAGGTCACTCGACGAAACTGAGGGTGTGTCGGGCTCATGTGTGGAGGAACGTCTCCGGCAACCAGGCATTGATTGACAAACGACATGGCATCGGAAAAGTGAGACAGGTCATGCGAAAGCGACTGGCTGTGACATGCAGGAGAGTTAACTGAAAATGGTAGATTTGGAGGATATCGGCCGAGTACCATACAGGAGGATACAGCATGGCCTGGTTGCACGTGCCTTTGATGGAATGTACCTCCACAACAGAATGACGGCGATAGATGTGGTGCATGAGCTGAAATCCCACCGACTGTGCCGTTCAAATGGGGGCAAACGGACGTAGCCGAAGTGGAATTAGTCCACACGGGGAGGTTGTTATTGGCCAGACAGGCTTTGTGAGCTGTCAGACCAGTTTCTGTTCGAAAAAGAATCCGATGTGCACACATGAGAGAATACAATTAAATTCAGTTTACGACGTGACATTTTGAAAGGTTCGAATAGAAACAGCAGTTTGCGATCGATTTAGCTCTTACTAGAGCCCATTAAACAGAAGTTGTAAAGTGAACGGCGTTTCCACTTTCATCCTCTGTGTTATGAGCAAAGCTTTAGTCCATTTGACTACGGGTTCCATGTGTATCACTTAGGAAGCAACGACTTAGATTATCGCTATATGACCCGCTTCATCGGTCTTGATGAATAAAGCCGAATTCAGCCTATTCGTTTATAGTTACTACCAAGATGAGAATTGAACATTGTGATGATCCAAATGCTTCATGATACTTGCCATCAAATGACGGATTTCATTGTCGAAATAAAAAATATCTGGAAAGGGATATCAGTAGGTAAGTTTCAAGTTGTCAACAAAATCCGTAACTACTGAGCCGCCCGGTCTCATTATTGTCGTCCAGTAGACAGTGATTAATATTACACGTGTTCGACTGAGCCTGTAACATGAAGATTGCTGCCTCTACCTTAGGATTTCAAATAACGACGAACCAATTGCCAAGAGGTGTCAGTTTTAGGAAGAACATCACAAAGCGGTACATCTTTAGCATGATCCAGTCTCTTTCTCCAGCTGTAACATGTTCTTTTCTCATAGGTAGATATCGATCAACCATTTTCAGCAAGCCAAACTGGGAATTAACCAACAAGACCCCAGAGGGGGAAGATAAATGGCTTTGCAAGCAGCCGATCCTAGTGACCATCAACGAACCGGTCGAAAGTGGAGATACAAAAACTATGGAAAATAACACAATCCTTACTGCAACTTCAGTGGTCACAAACTCATAATCCAGTTGAAATTTACTCACAGACCCTGGGTTCGAGTTCCCAACATGCACCATCGCCAGTCGAAATAAATTTTGAACTAATCGACTTACTATACTAAACACGTCTCGTGAAGATTCTCGAGACATTCTAGAGTATCAAGCAAATTTGAAACAACTAATTGGATTTTGTACAACAAAAACGAACGTGCAATACCTAACAAGACCGTTTACTAACCTGACTTAAAACAGAGATGGTTTTCATCGAGCTGAGACTTGTTGATATCCGATGGAGACGGATGGATACAGTCTACTTAGCTCGCTACTTCACATGGATTGTAACCACGAGTTCATTAGTTCAATAATACAAATGTTCTGCTTCATCGATCAAAACCAGTGACAATTCATATTAAGTTGTATACCAAAATCTATTCACGCATACCACTGAGATCAAAACGGCAACTCACATGAAAGGTACCGTAACTTAAGCAATGTGACCAATGAGGGTAAATCCGCAAAGCGATGAGAACGGTAATCGAAAAAGCTATCGGCTAGGGGACAAACACAGAACAGCAGCACGCCCAATTCCGTTCTACGGAGTAGATTTACATACTTGACAGGTAGGTTATTATTCCACTGACGGTGTTTTTCTGACTGATTGAACAACAAAAGCCCCAACATCGAAGGCTAATTAATAGTGATTATCGAAAGTGTGCAGGAACAGTGATCACTTTCGCATGTCATGCACGACAAACCGATAACCACTGTTTGCTGACGCAAGTAAAGCTAAGAGAAACACAAAGGGCATTATGATGGAGCGACGTAGTTAATATGCGGGAGCGAATGTTGATCGGATGAGCTTGTCAGGAAGAAACCCATGAGAGGATTCTGATTAAACATGTTATATGACATGCCGGTAGTCGCCAAGCTGGATTGCTACTCACCATTCCTGACTCCAGGCAATGTGGGCTGCCGGAGTCTCAGGATGATGTGCAGTAATCAGAGATAAACCAACAACACTAAAAGGTTTAACGATAACGAGCCAAAATACACATACAGTACTACAAACATACTAACTGAATGAACACCGCAAACAATGGCAAACGAAGGACACACGTGCGGAGAACGGCGAGTGAGAGCGGAGGGGGGAAATACACAACCCCGAATAAACAAACGACATGTAAAAGTGTAAACAAACAGAATAAACGCTATTAGTTAGTTTGTACTTAATTAGCAGACTACGTACAGCTATCGACAAGTAGTACGGCTGAATACGAGAAACCAATGTGAGGGAGATTGTAAAACCGAGTGACAGTTAGTGAACGAAAAATAAAGGACAGCACAAGGTGGGAATAAGTTTGGGATATACATTATCATGACACTAATCAGCTGTTTTAGTGAAGATGGAAGACAGACAGACCCACCGTTCATTGATCACGTTACCTCTTCACACTGGATAAGTGCCGTGGAGAACTGCTTCCGGTCATTAACCTTAACCTTCAACTGTGCACCACTTGTCCAGTTAATCAATATGAGCGCTCCAATCTGACCACCAGTTTCGCTGACCTTAAGATGTCCAGCTAAGATAGTGTGTCATCCTATTCCTTCTTCTTTTTCCTCAAATATCAACCCAACGCTTAGGTTACCAGTTGAAACAGTCACAACTACCCATCTGGAACTGAATATAACGGGATGCCTAGAACGTACATACAATGTATTCGGACTGAAACACTGAGTTCCCTTGATCCAATTCGTCAAAACAGCAATAAGACAAACGTTGCAAGATGTTAACATTT
>LOND01029244.1:4021-14495 GCA_014220965.1 Paragonimus kellicotti
CTTTGTCACTATTAGATAGCAAACGAAAAAACGTTCTTCACGACGTGAATGAAACCGGAAGCAAAAACAGTTAGAATCCTGAGGATCGAACTTACGCAACTGTTTCACCCTGCATAGGATGAGAACGTAGGAGGAGCTGATCCAACCGAATACGATCGGTTGGAGTTGCTGTCTGGTCGGAATGACTTGGTGCGGAGAGACGTACAGAATTGGAGGAATTTCCTAGTCCTGAGGTGGCAGGATCAGTCGGATAGGATCGAGTCATATGGGACGGGATGCGGTCAGTCAGACCCTCGGAATGAAAACCGACATTTAGGTGAGATGCAGCACGCTCTTCGTTGTCCTCCTCATCGTTCAATAGATGAACACTGTCAATCATTTTGGTAGGATGGACAGTTGTCAACCTGTGGATAGTGTCGTTCGAAAATGGGACCGTACTGAGACCTCGTGGTGTGTGGGTGCACACGGAAGTTGCCTCAACGGAGTCGTTCGACCTAGAGTAAAACCAACAAGATGCTAATCTGTGAAGTGAGTGCACTTAATGACGCGGGGCAGTGAAAGCCGTAAGGAAGCTGTCTTGCTGATGACGCCTTACTTTCACTTACAGCTCGGTTGTTTGTTTGCAAGGTGTAGGCACCTTGATGTTGAATGTTTGAATATAGACGTAGCTATTTTTAGTAGTTAGGATCCTTCCCTCTTCCCTTCTTTTTTCCTCCCTCTTATCTGTACAGGGTTCACTTTTTTTCATGGTTATGTGACAGTTAAGCACCAGTGTGAACCACTGATGTATTAGCTGTCTATGACGATGATCATGATTTGTGTTATGTAACGTGCAGCATCGCTCGTTAGTAGTATAGTACGACTTGTATGCGCGGAAACTTAACTCCTGGAAGACCGAGTTCTGGGAACAACTTAATGAAACACGGTGTATGCACTGTGATGGACGTACCACCAAGGAAACTGACAGTACACGTCTGTCAAGGATGTGGAGTACACGTCGATCGTGTAAATAATGGTTGCGTTCGTGGTTGTGTATTTTCACATAACTTATCAAGGATGTCTAGCGATAAACAACTTCGCAGACTAAGAGTCATTTGCAATCACAACATTTTATCAAGTTTTTGTGCCACTCGCGAACATCTTGCGCAAGTAAGCAAAATGTTTTTGGATGAGCTAAACTAATTTCTCAGCTTTTACACCATTCGTATTTGTTATCATAAAGACAAAGGCATAATGTCATATATAGTTTGGATACTGTCTGACCATCCATAGCCGTCATACTGGCCACAGACCGAAAGTGAAACCGTGTAAACAGTGCAGAGTTCACGAGGCCATATACCTAAAACATACGTTCAATCAGTACGGAATTACTCCAACTATTTAACACACACAAACACAAATAAAGAGCACAGACTCATATTAATTGTGTCCTTATCCAGTAATTATTAAAATAGCAGCATAAAGCGTTAATGATACGGGAACAAAAAGTTAGTCAGCCTGTCACTGTTTAATAGTAAACACAGTTTATCATCAAACAACGTTGGACATATAACCGCTCACTTGTTTAGTGGAATCAAGCTGACAGACGATTGGAGAGTCTGTCGTAATCCATTACCATCAAGAACGGTAGTGGTTCGGCTCGAATCCAAGTCATGTGAAGTGATCACATCTAAACTGTCTGATAGTGCTGAAGTCGAAGGTTGGAATCGAGAACCACCAGAGGCAGCCGAACTGGGCCCGGAACGCACCGACCTTGGAAGATACTGAGGAAATGATTGAGGTGTACCCGCTACTGAACTTGGCACCGATGTAGCTTGGGGGTCTGATGATAGATTTAGACACTGGTCGGTGGGTGAGAGAGATGAACTGACCGGTAAGTAGACAGACTCAGACATAAGCAAACTACAAGCCGCCGGATTACTGAATGAGTTTTCCGAGCCTTGTGGCAGGTGAGGCGGACTGTTGGCGTAAACGTCTGTTGGCGGCAAACCCTGGATAACTGTCGGTTGTGGACGTTGCCGTATTGGACTGAACTTGAAATCGTTCATGGGGTTAGTGGCCGATTTTTCAGCAAAGATCGCTCTAAACGACATGGCCGGTAGATCGTTGTGTTCCGTTGCCATTGAGATGCAACTTGCTGATTGGTGTTCACCAGTGGATTTATTGGCTTCGGTAGTATCCTCAAATTGTATGAATGAAGATTGGAAAACGGGGAAAAATACAAACTGTGAATTCTCGCGGGAAAATATCAAACTGTACTCAACAAAATATAGACTATAATCCGCGAACGAGCAAGATAAACATCCACTAGTGTCCTTTGGTTATGGGGCACGAGAAGGACAACTCAGCGACGACAAAAAATAAATCTGAACTTCTCCCCAAGTTTGAATTCCGAACGTCTCAAATGCTTTTAGTCTCCACATGAGTAACTTGACGCTGCAGAGTATGTACACGAGTAATACATAACAGCAGTCACTTTGTGGCGGAAANAGTCAGACGTGATCATTTCAAGTGGGTTTGACGATCAAGCCAAGAATGCGTACGAGGATCAATTGCGATTAGCCGACAAACAAAGCGATAAATCGACCGGATTACAACAGCTGAATAATGTCTGGTATTGCTCTAGCGAAATTAACCAACCACTTTGGCCATTAGCTCCCTTATGAAAGTGTCTCGGCTAGAAGTCCCCGTTTGACTATGTGCACGATGAAGTTTTAATATATTGATTCCTTTCATATACTAACTGTTTAAGGTAAAATGGAAACCACATAATTGGCGGCTAATCCGGTGAGTGAAAGAACTTGCCAAAATCGGCTAAAACGGAACCATTTTCGAGAGTTCAACAATACAGAACACTGAATATTGAAATCCAAAAGTCCGAGTTTTATACAACACACGTCACATACTTCAACTAAACATGGAACTATAGTGTATCATTTTAGGTTTTTTTTATAAAGCCAGAGTGTTACTATGTTCAACCTGACTTCATAATGTGACTTACTAATAAATACACTTAGTAATAACCAAGTGAATAAAAAGGCATTCAGAATTGGATACTAGTGTGATCTTCAAACTCGGCGGGTCTTAGTTAAGTTTGGAACATCTGCAGCCAACTTGGAACTGTAGAAACCTCACACCGCCACCGGTAAAAATATCCAAACGGTTTCCAATCTTCACAAGTACGCAATTCACTGTAGCAAAAAGATTATGTAATACAGAGCAGTTTTGCTTCTCCGCATAGCTGTTGCGGCCGTAGGGCTTCATACTCTAATGAGGCTTGATTATTTCTCTCCGAATACTAGGTCTATGGTTATACGCTATGCGACGGCATCTGACGCGTAAACAGAACACACGTACGACACCTTCAGTTCGCTAACCGTTCAGCAAATCACGTGACAGCGGCAGTAGTCTCCGATGGGATGGACATCTCAGGCGAATAAGGGAAAGTTAATGGAGCCGATATGCATTCGACACCTTCAGTTCGCTAACCGTTCAACAAATCACGTGACAACGACAGTAGTCTCCGATGGGATGGACATCTCAGGCGAATAAGGGAAAGTTAATGGAGCCGATATGCATTCGAGCATTACTCACTTGTACTAAAAACAAACTAATCTGTCCACCATGCCGAAACACGTCAACCGTAATGATGCAATTCAACCTCACTGTCAACGTTCCACATATAGCTCAACGGAAAATGCTGCATTAAAGCACCCGTAAATTACTTGTGTTGTAGAATTCTGGCATCTACCATATTTCGTCAACTCAATGCAGCTCAGGAGGCAAACATTAGGGAAGAACAGGCAGGATTTCGCTTTCAGCAAGGATCACATTTTTACTGTCCGTCAAATTCTGGAATAGTGTCATGTATACCACCGACCAACAAATGCCGTATTTATCGAATATTAAGGTGCGTTCAATTGAATGTATAGACCTACATCTTTGGAATCACTTGAACGAAGATGTGTACCGACCAAGTATGTGAACATACTGTCGACGCTTTATTCCCATGCTTCAGCTCAGGTTAGGGTTTACGGTGAACTGTCTGACAGTCCAAGCACGTCAAAGTGGCCCAACTTTATCAGATTTGTTCAATTTCGTCATAGGTGAAATAATGGAGGACTGTCTGCGGACACACAAGATGCCGGCGTGGACCTCCTACCTGGTGAAAGACTGACTGATCTTGATTATGCTGACGACAAGATGTTGCTGTTTGACAACTTTCAAGCGGCACAAACAATGCTAGACGCTATTTCGCGTTCTGCTAAGTACTTCGGAATGCGCTTTGCAGCCTCAAAATGCAAAGTGCTTCTGCAAGATTGCTGTAGTCACGTAGATTTAATGTTAGATAATGAAGTCATGGAGGTTGTTGACCGGTTTGTATACCTGGGAAGCTGCATCAGCGGCGGCGGCAGAAGGTGTAGGGAATGAAATAGAAGTGCGTATCTCTACGATTAGGGCGGTATTCGCCAATTTGGGCACACTATATGCTGACAGAGAGGCTTTCCTCTGAGGCTTAAGCAGCGGTATATAAGGCGACAATGAGGGCTGTCTTATTTTACGGCGGTGAAACCTGGCTGTTCAGAGTTTAAGACCTGAACCATCTTCAGGTATTTGACCATCGTTATATTGTGTTCGATCGTTCGCTGATTCGGTGGCACCAACGAGTAAGCAACGAAAAGGTCTGAGAGCGGATGTTTGGCAGCTGGTTTGTCACATCAGGTTTTGCGGACGCTGCGGCCGACTGGCGCAAGGTGCGAGGTGGACAGATGATGACCTGGCGTAGACAAATGAAATCGTTTACGAAGGGGTTGGTCACTGTAGGATCGGGTTCGTCTCCCACGTTAAGGAACTCGCGACTCACGGAATTGGTGACTGGAGACATTAGGTGAGATGGCGGCTAATCGAGCTCAGTGGCGTGAATGTTGTCATTGTTTGGCCGAGATATCCGTAAAGTGAATGCACTCATTGACGCGTGGCATTGAATGCCGTAAGGAAGCTGTCTTGCTAATGACGCCTTACTTCCACTTATAGGTCGGTTGTTTGTTTGATAGGTGTGGAAACCTTGATGATGATGAATGTCTGAAAATAGACGTAAATATTTTCAGTAATTAGATCCTTCCCTCTTCCCTTCATTTTTCCTCCCTCTATCTGTACAGGGTTCACTTTTTTTCATGGTTATGTGACGTTAAGCACCAGTTGTGAACACTGACTGTATAGGCTGTCCTTATGACGATGATCAATGATTGTGTTATGTAACGTGCAGGCAATCGCTCGTTAGTAGTATAGTACGACTTGTATGCGCGGAAACTTAACTCCTGGAAGACCGAGTTCTGGGAACAACTTAATGAAACACGGTGTATGCACTGTGATGGACGTACCACCAAGGAAACTGACAGTACACGTCTGTCAAGGATGTGGAGTACACGTCGATCGTGTAAATAATGGTTGCGTTCGTGGTTGTGTATTTTCACATAACTTATCAAGGATGTCTAGCGATAAACAACTTCGCAGACTAAGAGTCATTTGCAATCACAACACTTTAATCAAAGTTTTTTGTGCGCACTCGCGAAAAATCTTGCCGCCAAGTAACAGCGAAAAATGTTTTTGGATGAACTAAACTAATTTCTCAGCTTTTACACCATTCGTATTTGTTATCATAAAACAAAGGCATAATGTCATATATAGTTTGGATACTGTCTGACCATCCATAGCTGTCATACTGACCACAGACCGAAAGTGAAACCGTGTAAAGCAGTGCAGAGTTCACGAGGCCATATACCTAAAACATACGTTCAATCAGTACGGAATTACTCCAACTATTTAACACACACAACAAACACAAATAAAGAGCACAGGCTCATATTAATTGTGTCCTTATCCAGTAATTATTAAAATAGCAGCATAAAGCGTTAATGATACGGGAACAAAAAGTTAGTCAGCCTGTCACTGTTTAATAGTAAACACAGTTTATCATCAAACAACGTTGGACATATAACCGCTCACTTGTTTAGTGGAATCAAGCTGACAGACGATTGGAGAGTCTGTCGTAATCCATTACCATCAAGAACGGTAGTGGTTCGGCTCGAATCCAAGTCATGTGAAGTGATCACATCTAAACTGTCTGATAGTGCTGAAGTCGAAGGTTGGAATCGAGAACCACCAGAGGCAGCCGAACTGGGCCCGGAACGCACCGACCTTGGAAGATACTGAGGAAATGATTGAGGTGTACCCGCTACTGAACTTGGCACCGATGTAGCTTGGGGGTCTGATGATAGATTTAGACACTGGTCGGTGGGTGAGAGAGATGAACTGACCGGTAAGTAGACAGACTCAGACATAAGCAAACTACAAGCCGCCGGATTACTGAATGAGTTTTCCGAGCCTTGTGGCAGGTGAGGCGGACTGTTGGCGTAAACGTCTGTTGGCGGCAAACCCTGGATAACTGTCGGTTGTGGACGTTGCCGTATTGGACTGAACTTGAAATCGTTCATGGGGTTAGTGGCTGATTTTTCAGCAAAGATCGCTCTAAACGACATGGCCGGTAGATCGTTGTGTTCCGTTGCCATTGAGATGCAACTTGCTGATTGGTGTTCACCAGTGGATTTATTGGCTTCGGTAGTATCCTCAAATTGTATGAATGAAGATTGGAAAACGGGGAAAAATACAAACTGTGAATTCTCGCGGGAAAATATCAAACTGTACTCAACAAAATATAGACTATAATCCGCGAACGAGCAAGATAAACATCCACTAGTGTCCTTTGGTTATGGGGCACGAGAAGGACAATTCAGCGACGACAAAAAATAAATCTGAACTTCTCCCCAAGTTTGAATTCCGAACGTCTCAAATGCTTTTAGTCTCCACATGAGTAACTTGACGCTGCAGAGTATGTACACGAGTAATACATAACAGCAGTCACTTTGTGGCGGAAAAGCTTGAAACGTAGCCTCAACTTCAAATCTGTAACTGGTTCAAGCAATCTGAAGAAACCATGCAAACAGAAAAGAATAATCACCAATGCGGAACAGTGACTACAGATCGTTGCCAGTAATGTCTGATAACTTTCAATGCAACGTTTACAACTAGATCCAGCCTATTTGGTTTGACTTAAGTGGTCAGCTCAAACTGTCTCACATTCGGAGTCTCATAGTTGTGGGTAAGCTTAGAAGCCGTACGTGCGACTGCTCCAAGCTGACGGTATGCTACCCAAAAATACCATAAAATGTCGGCTTATGTAGTGATTGAACTATCACTTTTAAAAAAAATATATGAAGATATTGTCGATTATAGAAAACCAACAGGCCAGTTGTACTCCGTAGTTGAAATGAAAGCATTTGAATGGAACAATGAGAGGACGCAAAGAATGCAGTGTTCATCACAATAAGGTTTCACACATATATTGACCACATATAGACATGTAGCCAATTTAAAATATCGAGACAGAGTTCCATAGATCCGTATTGGCAGTTTGGAGATTCGAGACAACTGGATGTGCTAACCGGACGTGATTCCACATCAGGAAGCAGTCGACAACATTTTCGAATTTGCTCTAAACAGTAATGAATCTTTTTCCATCTCAGTGACTGAGGTTAAATCACTATTCTTTTTGTGTACATTCAATATGGGATGCAACTTACAAATATATATTTTCCAAAAGAAGGTTGCAACGAGCGGTCTACTTCATCCGCTTCTAAAGAACTTTTTATTAGCAAAAGTGGAAACCATATTGTGCGAAAGCTTGTGGGAAAATCAGTGTTGTACATAGATGATAGTCATTTTTTTTGAGAATCAGAATGTTTCAAGTGTGTTTTTAAATTTGAATCGAAATCTTATCAATCTAAAAGGTAACCAGAAGGAACAAATCGAATGACTTTCGTTCCTGGACATTTTAGCCACCAGAAGATCAGGTGATCATACGTTGGTACGTTGTCGTTTTGTTCTTACTTTTGCTGGAGCAACGACCCACCGACAGCAATGATTAGCTGTTGAGAAACTGGCTTTACATCGATAAAGCATAGCTGCGTAAAGGCAACAGCAGATATTGTTCCGCTAGGAAATGCTGAACGTAGTCCTAAAGGCTGATCATGAGGCTTGTTAGTGGAAAAGTTAAGGAAATGGAAACCGCTTTTGCCTCAGGGAACACCGGCAAACTCTTTAAGCTGATCCGTGCCACTGGTCCCAGGCGACCGTCTGTCAGTGAAGCTATCAGCGAGACAGATGGCACGCTAATCTATGATAAGTCCAGAAGGTCACAACGTTGGGCGGAACACTTTGATGGTCAATTAGCTGGCCTCCTGCTTCTATTGTGTTGCCTGCCACAAACTATGTGATGTAGTACCCTGGTCGGTAGATTTGGAACCACCCACTGAGATGATACGATAGGAAGAACACCCTACAGGAAGCCTCCAACGAGAAACGAATACTATATACAATTCAAAGGCTTCTCTGTTCGGTTCAATATGAGAAGCATAATTATGAACTATGTTTCTTCGGATGAGCGCCCAGGTTTTGTAGCGGAGGAACAATCTACTGTGGCAGAAACGAAACCTTTAACAGCCTCCTCGGTTACAGCAAGTAGTCCACGAGTACATTCAGCAGATTTTACAACCGATAGCCATATGAGTAAAAGTAGCAAATATAAGCTTAAACCCGATGACGGGCAACAAAAATCAGACATCTAGCGTTGTCCTGTATAAGCAAGACACGAGACATCAGTCAAGAGCATAGAAGTGAAACAATAAGAAATACATAAATGTATAGAAGGCTGAACGGATGAAGACCGGGCAACAACAAACAAAACTGGAGAAAACATGATAAACAAGATAGCGTGTAGTGATTAAACGAACATAAATCGACTTTTCTGAACAACCAGAAATGCATCCTCGATTTTGTGGAAGCTTTGGCTAACTAAACGTCACAATGGCCCTCCTTACACGTTCAAAAACAATCTGTGGTTGAAGTCCTGACTATTGATAGTCAATATTTCTATGTTCATTATTATTATTAATTGTATATCTATCTGATCCCTTAACCTATGAGATCTGCTCTGAGGAATCATAGTTCGTACTTTTTGGCAACATTCTCGAATAACGACCAATCTCATAATCACCAGCAGCAGCAGCATCCTACCTCCCCCTTTAATTTATGACTGGGGCTGGGATAAGGAGTTCATCTGCTTTTCATTTTAAATTTCCTCTATGCACACTGGGAAGCCATTGGACTATCTGGCACATGCGGATGATAGTATACTATTGGTTCTTGAGAAAGAGAGAGAGATGTCGATAATCAGATTGGAAAATCTGCGGGATTGATTGTGAACCAATCGAAGACGCTAAACAACTAAGTGAGAATGAGAGAACGAGAAGTTACACCGTTCCTGATGATTGGCCCTTGAAGATAAATGGAACCACCACAGTACTTATTTTCATTATAACATTCAACATTCTAGGTATACTGTTCAAGTGGAAAGGAAATTTCACCAATAATTGCGCAGCTGTTGATCCATCAAAATGCTATATGAGGTGACGGCAACGCCACTAAAATCGCAGCGGAGAATCGAAATCTTGCGGAACCATCTACTACCAAGACTGACCCATTAACTGTGTCCCGGCGCTGTCCATAACAGACGTCTAGGACCATGGACTAAGCAGTGAGGCAGAACATCAGGAAATGGCTGCGGCTGCCCATAAACATTTAACACTCTGTTTTGCTCCAGCATAAACTTCCCCAGTCACGAGATACTCCATTTTCAGTCTTGTATGAGTCTGAATAAGAGATCTTGTATCGAAACATGCGTGTCATCAAGAAATCCACTTCTAAGCGACGTTACATCCCAACCATTTTGTCACCCAGTCCATACACCGACGTCAGCAGCGGAAACAAATAGTACGACCAACGGGAAAGCAAACTCAGCCTGGCGTGAGATCCTCTACAACATACACGACAATGTCCACTTCCGACATTCTTCAATGACGGCTACGTCGCAAAACTGGTTGACGAATCATAGCACGATCTTTCCCTATCCAAAATATCAAAGCAGTGCAACTTAGGGCTAGTTTTCTGTCCATGAAAATCCGTCGCTCATATGGAGGATTTAAAATGTCAATGTAATGCGAGCATGTAATTTTCTTTCATATATCCCAATCATGCCTTCCTACCCATTTTGTTAGATGCACTAATAATCTGTAAAGTAAGAAACAGGAACCCCGCAACCATCTCAGAATCCTATAACCCTAAGGCCTACTAATTTCTTAAATCCATCTTTATACTCAAAGAGTGGTATAACCTTTGTTGTCGTGTGACCATTTGTGTCCTGTACAGAATGAACACTACAGTCAAGCTGATAAAGAATATAACAATTCCTCTTTCTCTTAATTATTACAATATCCTACAATGTTTAGTAACAGAATCTGCATGTATCCATCTTCACGTAAATTTCCTCCACTAGATGAGCTTCACAAAATCTGATACC